>QLPC01002249.1:0-28399 GCA_003314055.1 Lactifluus hygrophoroides | reverse complement strand
CCAACGACAAAGAGTACGTACCACGATGCTGTGGAACTCATCCCCGGTTTTCCCGAAGAGCGCAACTCCGACGTCGTGGAAGCCGTGAAGCCAGATTTGGCCGGTGTGGTCACCAACAGCCATCGAAATGATGTACCTGTGCAGACCAAGAACGTCTCGCATCACCAAACCGACAAAAACAAAAACGATGCGTAGGGTGGGTGAACAGGACTGACCGATACTCTGGCTTATCAAAGCTACGGTCACATTTCTCACACCTCCAGCCATCACCGCTCTCCAGGACCTTTTTGTTGCATCCTGTCGTGCGGCAAGCGGGGTACAGCATGTTATCGTTCTTGATGTGCATGATGGTAGCACGCGTCGAGAAGTAATCCGCCTTGTCGGACATGCCCAGTTGAGCCTCCCTGACGTCATTAATGGTTCGCATCTCGTTGCGGTTGAATGATCCCCCAGCACCTGAGGACAATCCGGCCTGAGCGTGCGAGGTAAACGTGGTCTTAGAGCCTTCATCTATATACCAGCCCTTCAAAGCGTGTGCTTCCGGGATATCAGGGCTGACGGCCATAGAACCAGAGCTGAGGAGGGACAAGGTTCGGCCTAGCGGAAAAAAATTGAAATTAGGACAGTTTTGAACGAATGGGAGAGAATTCGCTCGCCATTAAAATCGCCGACCCGTAAGCCCTTGAAAGCAACGACAGATTCGGTTGGTGTATTGAATTGCTCTGCTTGCTTGCCCCACAACGTGAGTCGCGTGGTGAACTTTGAACTGTCCGCAACCTCGAGGTCACGTTTTTGCGTCTGTACACGGCATATCTGTAAAGATATGACCCCTGCGCTATTCTGGAATGAACGCACCGTTGTGTTGTTCTTTGTGGTGAGTTCGACCACAGGTCCGACAGCAGTAAGGACGACAATGACATCTGCGATCGACAGGTGGATCACCGAGATATTTTTAATAACAAGGCCGAAAAAACATACCACATATTGCGTCTTTCTGGAGATCCTGCAGGCCTGCAAGGCTGACGAAATGGTAGCGAATGACAGGAACATCGGCATCATGACACTATATTCGATTTAGCTGCCAAGCGAAGAGTCCTGGAAGTGAGGAACGTACTTCTTCGATTTCGGTGCCACGGTCCAGGCTCAGTTCATAGTCATTCTGCACGGTGGAAAACTTCTTTTTCGCGAGGTTAACGCGAGCTTTGGAGACAAAGTAGACACGGTTTTCTTGCAGCTTTTCATAGAGGTCGTCCACCACTGCGTTCCAGGCGGTACCCTTGATCTCCCCTGACTCGTCCATCAAGGTCACGCTAAATAAACGGCCTTCACCCCGCTGGTTAGAAAAGTTTCTGATGGCACTCTTTTGTATCACTCGAGCTTTGATACGCCAATTATTTTGGTACGGTGTGAGGGCAACAATGGGATAAACGGGGTTGGCTCGGTTTGCAGTTGGTCGACTCTGCACCTGTGGTGCGGCAACAGACGGCGCAGAAGTCGTGGTGGTGCTAGGAGCGGAGGCAGATACACCTTCTGCCTTTGACGGCGGTGGTCCGGTGAGAGGGGCGGGATTACCGATTTTGGGTGAATCTCTCTGTAAGACCCGAAAGCCAAGAATAATCACAAGCCTGATATTGTAATGAACTCTCTGCGACAGGAGCAATATATAAACGAGACATGACAGACCTCTTGTCCATGATGTGTTGACAGGACATGCTTTCGATAAGTGCAATAGTATTTTTCCCGACGCGTTCTTCCTCAACAAGGTAGTTGAGTTGGGTAGCAAGCATAGCCTGAAGGAAATGCAAGCCATCGGAAATGATGATCCTATATCTGTCGGTAGGTGAAGAGCCAGAGCCGGGCTGGTTGGTCTGCTGGGGGACGACCTTTTTGATGGAAAGAAACTGGAGAACCGGTTTGGAAGTCCAGAGAGATTCATCATCTTTATCCCCCGAGTTGAGCCTTTGACATATACCCTCTGTAAGATTGTGTTCGGTAGTGGACATGATGGGAGGTGAGAGTGAAGAGTGTAATTATGACCAAGGCGCGACCCGCGACGCGATGATATACAAAAGTCACGTTACTATAAACATTATCCAAAACGCGTATTACAAATACCGTGTTATTCCCACGCCACACCATGTTGGTCATCTTCTCGCCAACCGAGTCCGGTCAGTGGCATCCCTCCCTGCCTTTAGCAGTAATGCGAGATTGCTGCCACCTGTGCCTTTGGTTGGACCCCGGTGGGGTTGTAAGCTCCCCCGCTCTAAAACCTCTTCGGGGTTGCCCGGTGGCGTTGTACCTGCCATGGATATTGTATAAAGGCATGCGATCCGCATGTGCATGTCCCTGAACTTCTTCAAGGCGAGGACGGCGAGATCGTATGACTCGCGTACGACCACGTTCGACTTGGCCAGTGTTCGTATCGGAACGGGAAGTGCCGCGAGATCTCTAAGATAGGCTTGATGACTCCCAGGCATGTACCGTCTCATCCTCTCCATAAAGCCCCTATCCGCTTTCTTATTCTCCTCCGAGGGCGCAGGACTCCTCTTTTGGTGTAGCTTGTGGTCGACGTCCAGGAAGACATCTATTGCGTGCATGACCGTGCTCTGGCCGGCCGAGGGGCCACCGAGGTCCAACGAGTCTGATTCCGGGACACCGTCATATATCCATCGTGAAGGGCCGCTGTCGCTTCCGCGGAACCAAGGCCTTGCTTCCCAATAAAATGTGTATGGATCGACGCCGTTCTCCTTCATGGTCTGCATGATTTCCGTCAAGTCTTGCACGACTGTCACAAATCGCCTGAGATCCCTCGCCGTTTTGGAGATAGCGTGCAAGTCCGTGACATCGGGTAGATGCGCAAAGTCTTGGATGATGCGCAGTATCTCCACCCCGCGAAGCTCTGCTTTCGCCGACGTCATATGGTAATTCCTCTCTGTACTGGTACCGGAAAAGGTGTGCTCAAACGAGATGTTATTGGCTGATATCGGCAGTTGTGGATCTGCCGGCTTCGCGTTCCATAGTACCGTGTCCGCAAAAGTCAATACTGGGGCGATACCCAGCACTCGGGAAACCTTGACAATGGGAACAGCCAGACTTTCAGGGATATGGACGGGAGTAGGGGAGTCACTGGGCGGCTGAGAGTGGGCATAGAAGTTGATCAAGAAGGCGAGAACCATGTGAGCACGTTGCAGGAGACGCAACTCGCCATGTAAGTGATCGATATCTAACACGGGAAACTGAAAAGGCACGTTGGTTTCAAGCAATCGACATTCACCATGGCAGTAACCGCTCACATTTCGAACTCGCTCTCTCCAGTTTTCCCCATATGGTCTTTTGGCCTTGGCACTTTCCCGGGTGTCTTCTCCCAAGCTCAGGTTTCCCTCAGCGTCGTCAAGCGCGCCTTCCCACAGCTCGAATCGACCAATTAGCCTTGGAAGCGGCTCCTGCGGGAAGAATCCAGTCGCGTAGTCGACATCGTAGTCCTCGAGTTTGAAGCCTGTAGAAGGTTCGGGCGGCTCCAGGCCAAGCACCGCTGCATTGAACATCTGGAAGATGTGCCCAAAGGATAAGAAGGGGAAGGGTCTATGAGGTAGTCCGCTGATAAAGCTCATGGTGAAAGTCGGTGTGGTGTGTGGTACCTGCGGATGTGTGATGTTGAGAACTGGTATGTTGGCACGCTGCAGGTTTTATACGTGCATGTCCGCAAGCCGTTTCATGTCCCAGTGCAAACAAGCTTCAGCTATAACACAGGTCCATCTGAGCTTACGGTCCGTCCAATTCGCCGTGATTTCATCAAACAAAGACGCCAACTCGTCGTATGGACTCTTTCACGGTGTATTGATCTCGTCGAACGATGGCAATTGGCGAGTCATCTTCGGAGCATGAAGCGGACATGTACACACGCCTGGGCAGTTTTCCACGTAGCATTGGCGAAGAAGGCAGTGCAGTCAGATTTAGGTTTCCTTGTTAATTGTGTGCGTAGATTCAGACACGAATCTAAGCTCGCAAAGCGGATACGCCGCTTCCTAGTGGATACGAGACTTTTAGTCCAAACGCGTAGCCGAGACGCGTATACGGGTTGTGGCAACGGCACAGCCAGTAACGCTTTTTGCCCCTGAGTCACTACTTGACGCCGAAACGTCCGCGCGCGTCACTGCGTCACCTCTCACAAAAGGCCCACCGCATCACTCGCGTTTCAAACTTCCGTCAGTCAGCGTCAGCACGTGGCAGATACGACATCTGGGGAAGGGACGCGATACTGTGCAAGCTACTGCTGCGAATCGCAAAAAAACAAAGCACGCCATATACAGTAGGTTGTATTTCATCGTGAATGGTAACAGAACGAGGCAATAAATAAATAAATAAAGAACAGCCTAGTCACTAATGATGATCGTTCTTACGTTACGGTCAGTCAAATCAAGACTTGGGATATACAAGTTGACCGGGTTCTCTTTCGTTCCTATACGCTGCGGCTTTGACGGGTAGCAAGTTAAGAGTAACAAGTATTATTTTGGAAAGGTAAGGGGGGATCGCAAGATCCCATCGGGCGGCGCCATTTATCGAGTTCGAGAAAGCGAAACTGGTTTTCATGGCGAGTTTGCCCCTTGCGGTGGCTTGGTTGATTCTATATCAACAACCAAACCGCATGGGACCCACATAGCCTCAGGCCAGACATTGTGCGAATCTCCGGTGATGGCCTAGTTGCGTAGTCGTAGTTATTTGACATTTGAACGGGAAAAGATGGATTGTTACTTTCTTGAGCGAAACGAAAAGAGGAAAAAACACTGCAAGGAAAAAGTGAAATGGCAATTCCGTAGCCTTTTAGACTTCTATACTCTAAAAAAAAATATCAATCTGGAACGCGCCAACCGGAGATCGGAGCGAGCTAAATGCTATGACCCCCAAGGAGCATACGAATCGAACTTGTAGTGTGTGTCTCGATGCGACGCGACGAGAGGAGACGAAGTGTGGGTGTCCACTGCACCGCCGCTGATCGACTTGTGACTCGCTCCGCTCGGCTGGATCTCAGTTCATCGATTGTCACGCACATCACGCATCACGCGTTCCCCTCCACCCCTCCAACTGGTACCCCTCCGTCGACCCCGTCGCAAATTGCAACAGCCATTTCTCCCACCATCCCTTCCAACTCCGACAATCGGTGTATCCCTGTCAAAGGGATAAAGGATCTGTTGATTGAACTAAATTATAGTTAATGACGCTCATGATGTGTGGGCGCGCGAGGACTATGCAAAAAAAACCAAATTCAATTTCCGCCTAGCATGTCATCAGTCAGTCAAGACTCTCGCATGCATTAAGTAACCGACCCACGAAAGGGCGAGGAGGGGAGAAGGCGTTTCCTTCCCCCCATCTTTGTGAACTCAAAGGGGATTCCGGTATGGGATGGGACCGGCGATGGCTCAGATGGATATGCCACGCCACGGACACCTTTTTTTTCCCCGCAAAAACGTATACGAGCCCCAAGAATAACACGAACCTGTAACTCGTGTACGTGCTGTGAGTGGGTCAGACTTGGCTCGCGGTTCATCTATCACGCGGGGGGCTCAGATCTCTCTCTCCCCAGTAGTTCCGAGCTTCCGAAAGGACTTGGGAATATGTCAAGTACAATCTTAGCAATGCGCGCTTCATTCAAGAGTTTTGTTGTTTCGACACCAATTGTCATCTTCACACCAACGGCAGACAAACGCCGGCTCCCCCGGCTTTGACCCTTTGACGGGTCTCTAACAGTCCATCTGGCGGATGTGACTGACCGGGTCCATTAGTAAAAAGGGTACCACAAGGGTCGTCCAAGGTGTCAAGTTTCAGAGCGCGGAAGAGTATAATATGGCAAGAGAACAGACTGCGCGACCACTTGTATGAGGGCACGCCAAACACAACACGGTTGCAAGATCCATTTGTAAGCAGATTGGTTGCTGTAGAGATGCTAGGGTTGCCACAAGTGGCGGGAATTTTTTTTTGGGAACGTTGAGGCGAAAGGAATACAGGTGTACCCAGGCTCTCCAAATGGGTATCCAAACAAAAAGCCTGACACCTATAGGAAGGGGAGGGGACGAGTTGTAAAATAACTCGGAAGCAAGCCAATCTACTGTAGTATCTGGACTATGACTAAGACAGATAAACGTCTACGAATAAAAGCCAGTAAGTTAGGAACTGATGCAGGTACAGTAGGTACAGCAGTACGTAAGGACAGATCGTGGATGAAGTGATCAAACGTACTACACAAGGCACCGTATCCGTTGAGTTGAGGTTATGCACTGGTTATGGGGTCTGGAGTTAGTGCTTCCACCGAAGATACCGATCCTCCTCAACGGCACAGCGTCGGTTCACTACCTCTTGGACTTTCTCGGCCACACCACGTTTGCCCCCCCGAAGATCTTCAGCTTTCGCAATGAGCTCCTGCATCGTAAGGGCTCCAGACCCACTGGATGGGTGGCGACCTTCAATGAGACTTTGAAGTTCATTTTCAGTTGGCAAACCGTAGCGCAAGAAAGATGGAAGAGTGGGGCGATTTGTACGGAGGGTTTCTGGGAGCACAAGCTGCGGAGGGTCTGTGGCTGGTCTGAAAAATGATGATTCAAGACTAGCCGTGTCCACTTGATCGAGAGAAGCAGGTGACCATGATGGGCGACCTGTTGCTTTCTGCGCAATTACCGAGGTCACTCCAGTACGGAAATCAGGAGAAGAACCGTGCTAGGAAGTACTTGATTAATAGCCATGGAGAAGTGACCAAATACAAGGACCCACACAGAATGCAACAGCCATGTCGAGTTCCATCTTGAAGGACTCGAAGAGGTCGAGGGGCTTGCCCTTTCTGATGGCCATAAGGGCAATCTTAAGGCTAGTTGGGCTACGCTCTTCCAAGATCGCGAGTGTATCTTTTGCCCATTGTACAACATCAAGTCCGGCGTTACCTGTTGCGATGTTTTTTAATGCGACAATGATGTCTTCAACAGTCTCCTGTGAAAATGCTGAGTCCAGTGCCACGCGTAGGGAACCAGTAAGTGGAGCAACCGGATCCGCCGGCTCCCTGTCATGATACAGATCCTCAATAGCCTCGTTGACTTGCGCGTATGTCGGTTTCTCTAATGCCGTCAGCCTCTCTAGTAACATAGGTACGCGTGCCGAAGGGATATAGTGAGTCGCAAGACCATGCTCACTGAGAAAGAACAGGTGAGTAACTTTCAGACAGGCGAGTAGAGGGGCAGCATACAAGGCAGCACGGCCGGATAAAGAAGTCCCCGTGAGTGCAAGATATGTCCCGATCTGGCCATCGAGACGAGAGAGGTAGTAGGAAGCACCGACGTCCGGGAAAAATCCGATTTTCGTTTCAGGCATTGAGATGGAGCAACGTTCTGTTGCAACCCTGAACGGAGCAGGTGCCACCAAACCAAATCCGCCACCATCTGCGTGTGGGAGGTGTCAATGCACGTAGAAGTGAGGGCAACGATGAAACACAGACAAGCTAACCCGTCCATAACGGCCACGTAAGGCTTCGTCAAGGCAGCGAGGGTATAATCTAAACCATATCTGAGCCACAGTCAGCCACGACTTGGGTGAGGGGGATATCTGATTCGTACTCGCGCTGGAAGAAATCTATGGCTTTGGAACGGGTGGTATCACTTGCCGCGTTCTCAACAACGCCTGACAATCAGACCGGTGAACGTAGAACCAAGACTGGGAAAAGCGCCAACGAACCAGCAACGTCACCACCTGCAGAAAACGCCTTGCCAACGCTGGTGCTTACGATGACCCCGCAGAGTTCTGAATTGTTCCATTGCTGAGGAATGAAATTGGTCGAGTTCGAATTAGAAAGTAGGATGCGTTGCACACCTCGATTTTAGATGCCAAGGCCTCGAGCATTGACGTGTCAAGGGCATTGAGCTTTTTTGGCCTGTTGAGAATAAATCTCCGTACTGCAAGATTTTCTTCGAACTTGACAAGCGGCTAGAAAATCTCGATGATTAGCAAAAACAATTTGGTGCAGGTAATGGATTGTAGCGACTTCTTGGGGGTCGGACAGCGTCGAGGCGGAATTCATATGTCTGGCAAAAACATGTACTCTACGAGCCGCTGTGTGATATCGACTGGGCATCCGAAGGAGGAAGCGCATGTTCCGAGTCCGAGTCCGAGTCGATGTCGGGGCGCCAGCAAAGGCCAACCGCCGAGTGACACTTACGGTCAGTCGGGCCGCTCGTTGTCTATATTCCATCTCATGTGTCATGCCCGAGATACCCTCCAATAGCATCGCCTCTAGTATTGATTCTATTGCCGGTACTAGCGATGCTACTAGCCCGTCCATAGGCTCTCGGTTTGTTCTTTCGGGCTACATTGGAACTATCAGATACATGGGGCAAGTTGATGGAGCCAGCGGTACATGGCTTGGCGTAGAATGGGACGATCCAAACCGAGGGAAACACGATGGTGTCAAGGACGGAAAGCGTTACTTCCGGTGCTTGTGAGCTCGCGGCGTCCTCCTTTTACAACCAATTTGAGGTAACCAGTCGTTAGGTCAGCTGGGGCAGGTTCATTCATTCGTCCATCCTCTTCGATACAATATGGGAAGTCCTTTCTTCGCGCGCTCATCGGCAAATACGTAGAGCAGCTCCATGGTTCAGACACACAAGAGGCCGTTGTCCTTGGTTCTTCGAATGGTGCTATCAAAGTTGAAGCTGTGAACCTAGATAAAATTCGCTCCAAATTCTCCAACCTCGATCAGTTATATGAAATTGGTCTGGATAAGGAGTACGTTTCCCGAACTGATCCCGCCGGCGAAATTCGCAAGAAGTGTCCCAGTTAGTTCTTCAATAGACTTGGTGGTCCGTTCTAACGACTACTAAGATATCAAAGGCCTCGACCTTTCGCATAACCTTATTCCAAGCTGGGATGTCGTTGCCCTCATTGCGATCGAATTACCATTGCTTGAACGCCTCGCCTTGAAGTATGTGCTATTGTTAGTGCATCCCCTACTTTATTCATGGGTTGGTATCAGCAGCAACCGCCTACGACCACTCTCCAATCTGGCGCTTGGGGGGGATGCTTTTTCACATCTCACAGAGTTGCAATTGAATGGCACGCTCATGACTTGGCTAGCTATTATGGATGTCGTGGCATTAATGCCTCGATTGAAGCAACTAGAAGCGAGTTACAACCGTATCCAAAAATTATCCCCTTTGCCCCTAGGCTGCCCAGAGCTTACCGTAGTCAACCTTGGCAACAACCAGCTTTCCAGTTGGGCTGAAACATGTTATGCATTGGCGCCTTTTCAGAAGTGATACCACCTTCTCAGGACACGTACTTTTCATTGACTATAAGCTAGGCTCGTACGCCTTGTGCTTTCATCTAATCCATTTCAATCTATACCGGCGCCGACTGAATCTTATATCCCTCTGAAAGAATTGAAGCATCTATCCCTTTCTTCAACTGGTATTTCTGACGGGTCATCCATCGACTCCTTGAACCTTTGGTGTCCTCAATTGGAGTCACTTACGCTGAATGGGGCGCCTTTATTGGAAGGTGCGCTCCCACGGTACAACAAAAGATAACCCCTTTGTTGCTCACGCTGTCCGGTGCTTGAACACTCGGTAGATCCAAATATAGATCGAGTCTGGCAGCAGATTGTCATCGCCCGTTTGCCAAAGCTCCGAATGCTTGACGGCACCTCCGTTAGTACAGTACATCACATTTGTGCATAGCTACACGGCCTAACAACCCCGTTTTTCCGAAAACATAATCGCCAAACGCTACAATCGTAACCAAAATTCTCCCGTGCTGTCGGCTTCATTCCAGATCCGTCAACGCCAGCGCATCGATGCCGAGCTTTTCTATCTCTCGCGTGTTGCACACGAGTCATTTCCGTCTGATCCCGCCCGCAATGCAGCTCATCCGCGCTGGATTGAACTGTGTGAAGGTTAGTCAACGTTTCAACGTTTCGATAAACGTAATAATATTGAAGCTGTCGGATTTATCGGTGTTATTCATTTACGGACGCTTTTACACTTCGGGGATAACCCGCATCGCACGCTACAATGACTTCACGAATGCCCAGTACATGGCACGCCGGACGTAGTATCAAACACGAAGAAGAAAGATGACAAACTCAAGAACCACCTCATTGGTTTGTATCGGCATTAACCGCAGCACGTGTCCGCGTCCGCAGTGATCTTTACCCATGTTCCCACAGAAATCAAGGCTAGCCTTTCAACAGTCAGCCCGCCACCATCGGCATCGAATGCACTGGCTTTAACTGAAGCTGTGAAGGTGTTGCCATCAGCGCCCTTACGGGTTCTGCGCCTCAAGTTGTTAAAACTATTCAAGGCTCCGCGGAGCGCTGAAGGGGAGCTATGGATACGTATGGCGGATGGGAGTCTGACTCGTCTCGGGGATATCGGGACAGCAGACGATGACAAGGAAATCGACTGGTGGCTAGAAAGTGGTTCCGAGATAGTGCTTTACGTCAAAAGTGACGAGTAGGCCGGTCAACTGGCACCGGAGGTTGGGGTACAGTAGCAAGGTATCACTTAGGCCATTCACACCAGGACGCAGTATATGAGATAGGGTCAACTTATGCCTCAATGGAAACGAAAAACAGTTGCATTGAATAATTTGCTATGTACAATTTCGATCCAATGAAAGGAGAGAAACACGCACTTTTAACTTCTTGACAATACAGCCAACTTGGATGGGCAGTAGTTGCGGTTACTGGGCTGCTAAGGCACGAAATTCCCCGACTGCGGGTATTCCCACGCTTTGTAATTTGTATGTTGGTTTTTAAGCGCCCCTTGGCCAGAAATGTTAGGACCAAGCGACATTGCCATCGTCGACGCATACACCAACGAGGAGGAATGCCAATACCGGCGCATGAGACTTGTCACGGAAAGCCTGCCTTATGCATAATCGTGCATAATCGACCATACATCCTCGCGCTGCGTGATCCAACAGGAAGGCACAGGACTGAATCGCCTGCCTCCCGCCGTACGGCAAATACAACGGAATGTTATCCTTCAAACTTGTATCTCCAGGCCATGCACGAACGAATGACTTCGCCTATATACCGTTTGTTTGTGAACCCCCGCTGTATCGTGGGCCAGATGCCGGACTTGACGACGGAACCTCATGCCTTGAATTGAGCCATACCGGACAAGCCACGACCACGATCAGAATTCTATGAGACCTCGTGCACAACGCCAACGCCAACGGGCTAACATGGGAGCAGTTCGACTGGAGATACGCGCGAAACAAGGAAGCTGATGAAAGCAAGAAGACTTCGTCCGTCGGGAGGATCAGTCGCCCGTTCCGTCCCTTTTTGCTTGGCCCGCGAACCATGTCCACTCGACACCCGCCTTTAACGCCACCCGCCGTCCCCATTGTGTTTGGAAGCCCTTTCGTCGTACCGGTCGTCCTTTTCTTCGCGGCGGCGATCATCCCTGCGACGATCATAATAAGGGTCAGGACCTCTCCGGTCATCATAACCTCCCCGTCGATCATCGTACCCTACAGGCCTCTTTTCTTCATAATCCCTCCGGGGGGGAGACGACCTGGGGCGACGATCATCTTCTCCGCGACGGGGAGGAGACTGCGACCTATCGCGTCGGTATATGTTCCTTTCTTCACGGTGACGGTCATGGCGTTCGTCGCGGTGGCGCTCATCCCTATGGCGATCGCCTCTGAAACGTTCATCCCTGTAGCGATCATCGCGATATTCCCTGCGATCGTCACGGCGGTAATTGTCGGGGCCGCGCTACTCAAAACGTTGAACACGTATCCTCACCCATGAACGGAAATACTTACGTCATCAAACAAATCAACACGGACAGCTTGTCCACGAAGGTCCCTACCATCCAACTCTTTGACGGCACGTTCGGCATCCTCGCGATTCAAATATTCAAGGATTCTAACCAGACGCCTCAGCGCGGATAATATCATCCAAGGAACATGATATACCCTTGACCGGGAGTATCGCGGTCGATGTCAGCGAAGGAAACATTACCAGCTTCGCGACCGAAGTCTTTGAGATCCTGTACAAGCCACAGTAAAAATATGCAGTGTTAGCGTGCCATATAAGATGCTGATCACAAGCTGGGCAGGACTCCAAAGCCCAAATCAAACCATTGGAGGAGGATTTCCATTATCATTGACAGGGAGGATCAAGAAGATAGGAAATCACCATACCTGCCAGCTTGTATCCCTGGATATACCGGAGACAATGATCCTAATGCCAGGAGGCCTGCGGGCACGTACAGGAGCACTAGCGCGACATGAGCATATCTCTCATGCAACCCTGTTAATGATTATGAAAAATACCCGTATCTCTCTTCGTACGGGTCACGACGAGGGCGTGACTCCTTAGCAAATTCAACAACGATGCTATAAGAAGTATCCCATGAAGACCGAAATAACCGGAAGTTGTAAAAGTATACTTTTGGCCCATGAAATTCTTGCCATTGAAATGATGTAATGCATCTTCGGCATCCTACACGGCGAAGTCAACGCTAGGCATTAATATGCGAGAATAAAGCATACCCTAGCGTTTTCAAACTCGACAAACCCAAAGCCTGGTCCGTTCCAAGGTAAAATTGAAAGAATAATGGACGGGAGGATGTGACCAACCAGTCATGACGCGACAATCCACGATTTTGCCATAGCCATCGAAGAATTTCGACACATCCTCGGATCTAGTATCCGGAGGAAGCTCTGTGGTTCATAGCTATGCTGAGAACCAAGATAATTGTGAATAAATGAGAAGAGAGAACACGCACTCCCGAGATAAAGACGACGAGACATGACGACGTGAGAGAAGAAAGCAAGGGCAAAATTCGAAAAGGACGATTCCCCGACCCGACTCAACAATCCATGCGGAGCTTGAAAGGATAACCAAACATGGCACGCGATCACACGCACCACCACTCGCACGCCCCACCTCAAGAGTGTCTATGTGATAAGTTATAATATATTCAATCACGCTATTTTATGCAATACTTTGGTGCAGGCGAGAAGAGAAAGGCATGTGAGATATCGAGGAAAATTCGAATAGCAATTATGCGCGGAGGGACATGGCGGAGACGTCCTAGTCTTTTCACAGCATTTCAATGCTGAGCCCAGTTGATGGTGTTAATGTCAATGCCCTCTTGTACCATTTCCCAGAGAGGGCTCATATCACGCAGCCTCTGCACGGTCGTGACAAGTTTTTCGGTGACAAAGTCTATCTCTGCCTCGGTCGTGAAACGGCCAATACCGAACCGAAGTGACGAGTGAGCCATGTCTTCAGCAGCACCTAGTGCGCGAAGCACGTATGAAGGTTCCAGTGATGCGGATGTGCATGCACTTCCTGAAGACAATGCGATGTCCTGCAAACACATTACCCCCATAATTCAATCCCAGCATCCAGAATTTGCTCACCTTCAATGCCATCAATAGGCTCTCACCCTCTACATACGCGAAGCTGAGGTTGACACAGCCGGGATATCCGTTGGGGTCACCGTTTCGGACTACATGTTCCACCTTGTCATTGATGCCCTTGATGAGCCTTTGTGACAATCGCGTGATCCAGGCATGATCTCTCTGCGACATCAGGTCAGCGCCCAACAGAATCGGGATATGAAAATTACGAAGAGACGCTCAGTACCCCTGCACAAGAATCACGGCGTAGCCGGCTACAAGATCTGGGCAAGCCCCACTGACCTCGGTAATGCCGCCCGCTCTCCAGCAAAGCTGGCGTGCAGTTTCACATCATCGCGCGTGCCGGAATAATGCACTTACCGCCATCTCCTGCATCGCTATTCTCGCGGCTTCACCCATACCCACAGCAAGTGCAGCAGGTAGGGTCCCGCTACGCAACCCTCTTTCCTGTCCACCACCACTCAGAATGGGATCCAACCGCACTCGGGGTCGTCTTCTGACGTAGGCTGCCCCGATGCCTTTAGGCCCATAAAGCTTATGCCCGGAGATACTCATAAGATCCACATTCATAGCATTGACGTCGAGGGGGATCTTTCCTGTGGCCTGTGCGGCATCTGTGTGGAAGTGTAATCCACGGTGTTTGCGTGCAATAGCACCTATCTCCTTGATGGGTTGGATGACGCCCGTCTCGTTATTGACGGCCATGATGGAAATCAGTGAGGTGTCGGGCCGAATTGCGTTCTCGAGCTCTTCAAGGGATATAACGCCGTTCCTTTGCACCGGGAGGTAAGTTACGTCAAAGCCCTCCTCCTGCAGTTTTCGACACGAGTCCAGGACGCATTTGTGCTCCTGAGTGGAAAATGATAAGCCATATAACGATGCAAAAAAGTGAGAAAGGCAGACAGTCTGGGTCGTGATAACATGTCGCTTTTTGTCCTTGTGAAAGCGAGCCACCCCTTTGATTGCCATGTTGTTCGCCTCTGTGGCTCCGGACGTGAAAATGATGTCCTTTGGATCGGCACCAATCAAGTCGGCAATGTGCTAGTGATGGTTCATGAGAAGAAAAAAAGTGGAGGGTGAGCGGGAGAACACGGACCTTCCTCGCATCCTCTACCCCCTTCTCCGCTTCCCACCCGTATGCGTGTGTTCGACTATGTGGATTCCCATACTGATCCGTCAAATAAGGAAGCATAGCATCCAAAACACGCGGGTCTACTGGAGTAGTGGCCTTTGGATTGTCAGAAAACTGCATATGTCCGGGCGACATAGTTCATTTACCTGCATGTCGAGGTAGATTGGCCGAGCCTTGTTTGTTACTCCATCCTCCCGTTGTGGTAATTCGAGCTTGAAGCCAAACATGTCTGTTGAACAATCCATCAGTTGCTTTGATATGAGTCGGCCAAGAGGGGAAATGACTACCAGCTCTTGGGGCGAAGTGGCTCTCGTCCTGGTATGCCGACGGGATGTCGACGACGCTTGCTCTGTCAGCACTAGAAGGCTTGACATATTTTCGCCTAGCATTGACAAGGGTTGGTGTGAGTTGAGGCTTGCGAAGAGTAGCCCGACGAGCGATGAGATTTCGAGATACTCTTGATACAGGTAACATGCCAGCGGGAGGTAGGTTGGTGTCTAGCCGGGGGGACTCGCGGCGGGTTATTATTTAACAGCACGGCGCACGGCGATGACTACATCATTATCAGATAATCGGCCCCACCCATTCTCAGCTCTGTCACAAGGCCGCACAATAGCATATAACAGTTAATCTATACAATATAACCGGCGGCAGAATCCATCTTTGACACCCTTTTTTCGAAATATAACTCCTGGTACTTTCACTTTAGACTTTCAATCCCTCCCGGGCCTCGGGCACATCCTTTACTTTTCACTCAACTCGGCCACGCCGGGCAGTACCTTTTTCAAAGCTCAGTACCCATCCGGAGCATACCCGAGTAACTTACCTTCCCCTCGAGCAGCTCAAGACTGGCACCTCCGCCCGTGCTCACATGGCTAAGGTTATCCTCGGCTCCGTATTGTGCTGCCAGCGTAGCAGTATCACCTCCTCCGACAATGACGACGGCACCATTCTTGGCGGCTTCAATGTTCGCATCGAGTAGTGCTTTCGAACCGGCTGCAAAGGCAGGGAACTCAAAGACACCTGGAGGACTGTGATCGCGCATAAAAAGATGCGTGAGAACGATTCAAGCGATCACCAACCCATTCCACAGAATGGTCTTCGCAGCAAGTACAGCTTCACGATATATTTCTCGGCTCCGTGGTCCAGCGTCAAGGCCCATCCAGCCTTCGGGGATGCCATCTTCATCCGTGGCCACACCCGTCTGATAGAAAGAACTTTGTCAGCGAAATGTCTGAGCATGCAAGCATCAGACGCACGTTTGCATTTTTATCAAATTTGTCCGCGGTGATATAATCCACAGGGAAAACGAGCTGCACATTGTTCCTCTGAGCTTTTTCGACGAGACTACGAACGTTCTCGGAACCAGCGACATCAAATAGGGAATTTCCGATCTATGTTACATCGAGATAAGCTTGTATCAAAAGTAACTCGGACATGATACTCACTGCAACATTCTCGAGTGCCTTTTTGAAAGTGAACGCCATGCCGCCGCATATGATGAGGGAATTAACCTACAGAGTCACTTTCTCAGGTTCAATTCGCGCGACCAGTAAAATCTGAATTACCTTATCCAGCATGTTATCGATTAGCTGGATTTTGTCGGAAACCTTGGCACCGCCGAGAATAGCTAGGAAAGGTCTGTCAGGATTCTCTAGAGCTTTGGCGAAAAACTCCAGCTCTTTCTTGACAAGGAAGCCCGCAGCCCGCTGAGGTAATTTAATACCGACCATACTGGAATGGGCGCGGTGAGCAGTGCCGAAGGCGTCGTTCACATACACTTCCCCAAGTCTTGTGAGCTGTTCACGAAATTCAGTAACCTTAGCAGGGTCTGCCTTGGTCTTCTTCCCGTCCTTATCCTTTACGGAACCCTCCTCCTCGATGTGAAAGCGGAGATTCTCCAAAAGGATGACGGAGCCACTCCCAGCCGAGAGGACAGCCCGTTCAACATCGGGACCAACGCAATCGCTCAAGAAGGTGACCGGCTTATTATCCAACAACCTAGATAATTCTTGGGAGACAGGCTCCAGGGAATATTTTGGGTTGGGCTTTCCATCGGGTCGTCCAAGGTGGGACATGAGAATCACGGTCGACGCGCCTTGGTGAATTCGGCGCATATCAGGACAAGTGGGATGGATCTTCGTGCGTAACTCACCATTATCAAGCGCGTAGTTGATGGTGGGTAGAGCAGCAACGATACGCTTGGAGAAAATGAGCGCCGGGGGAAGCGGACGAGTGTCAGTGGGGGACACATACAGCCGGATTGGTGATCCTGCCATCCTGCATAGGAACGTTGAAGTCGACACGGATAAGGACGCGCTTGTCTCTTAGATCGACATCAGTAATGGCGAGTTTGTTAGAGAGTGACATGACTTGATGTGTGATTGTAACGAAAGTTACGCCGCGCCGAATTATCGCGCTCCTATCTATTTATCGTCGTTGATAGCGTCAATAGTTACGCCATTGACACGCGCCGGGCCCGGGGTTTCACCCCAATAACTTTTCGCCTCCCGGTTACTCGCCACTGTACACGATTTACTCCGTAATCGGATCAGCGCTCTAGTGCAACCCGCCTGGCCGGCCAAACAAATTATAGGCATGGCAACTCCAGACCCTCCCCCCAACTCTCTCGGCCTAGACCTCGTCCACCCAGAACCCGTCTCTGACTCTCAACCTACCCCAACATCCGTGTCATCCCCCACTCCGGATCCCCAGCCGACAGCACCGTCATCCACCGATGCTACAGCTGAGGCTGAGATAACACCTCCAACAGCTGGCACGACCAACGCCGACAACGCTGCAAAGCCTACTGTGCCAAAGAAGAGCCCATATGTCAATCCCGACCGCGTCAAGACAGGTGGCTTGCCCAGGGTAGGGTTCACCTCCGTTCTCACTTCACATTTGCACATCTTACTCTTTCTCGACATTCTAGGACAAGTTGACAGATGAGGAGCTCGCAGAGAGGATGGCTCGAATGAAAGAGAAGAACGAAAAAATCAAGCAAAGGAGACTTGTACGTTGACACGCGTTCACCAGGTGCTTGCTTACAACCTCACGCGTATGTCAGGATGTCGCGGCAGACGAGGATGCATTCAAACAGACTCAAGCAGCGGAACGACAGCGACAGGCGCAGATGAGAAAGGTACAGGAATCGGTTAATCGCACACGCGAACAAAATGCTCGGCGAAAAATGGACAAGATTCAGAGCAGGGAATGGGACTCGGAAAAAAAAGCGGAGGGATGGTCAACGTCTGCAAAGGCTGAACAGCCCGAGGGAACCTCATCGGTCTCAACTACACGGACTAATACCGGGGAACGGGGTGCGGAAGCCGGAGCCTCACCGACTGTGAAAGAAAGTGACGACACGAGTCGCGGACGAGGAGTAGGGAAACGTGGGAGAGGCCGCGGAAGAGGAAGAGGTCGAGACAAAGCCCCGAACCGTGTCCAGCCCGGTGATGGTGAAGGCGCCAAAATCGAGGTCGTCGAGGAGAAACAATGATGGATTATGTAATATACCGTACCGTACCAGGCTACTTGGGAGTCGGCTTTATCTCGTCTTGCGATGTCCAGTTCTCTTCAGTTCTGGAAACCCGGGGCCTTAGGTCCAGGCAGCTCCCTAGATAGAGCGCCTGCCGATGAAGATGGTTTCATACCATCTGTTATTCCGCCCCAAGCACAATCCATTCAAGCACAGAGAGAACGTTTGCCAATTGCGAAACACAGTCAGCAATCTCCTCATTTCCTGATGTACCAACGTTGCGACATTTGTTCCCCCTCTCAGAGGAAGGCCTTATGCATTGTGTGGAGAACCATCAAGTCGTCATCGTCGTTGGACAGACTGGATGTGGCAAGACCACTCGTACGTCGCGTCCTTCCCTTGTGCTACCTGTGCTAGAATTACTCCCAGAAATCCCACAATACCTGCACGAGAGTGGTTGGTCTTCCGGTGGCAGGGTCATAGCCTGTACACAACCCCGTCGCGTCGCTGTCACCTCTGTAGCCGCTCGCACCGCTTACGAGATGGGTTCTGTGGTGGGTGAGGAGGTTAGTTGACGGTTAATTGCAAGTCTGTAAGTCGTTTCTGAACAGTCACCAGGTGGGGTATACCATTCGCTTCGAAGACGTCAGTAGCAAGGAGCTCACGCGAATATGTTACATGACGGATGGTGTCCTCTTTCGTGAGGCTCTGATAGACCCTCTCCTGAGCCGTTTCAGTGTTGTCATGGTATGCGTAACCCACTCTGTCTTGGTTCTTCCCTGAAATGCTTCTTTTCAGGTTGATGAAGCGCACGAACGTAGCGTGTACACTGATCTGCTCCTAGCCGTACTGAAAAAGTTTGTTGCGCTGCTCGTTCTCGCTTGCTCCTTGATACCAACTCATCCATAGGGTATGCCGGAAACGTCCTTCATTACGAGTCATTGTATCGTCTGCAACTTTGGATGCCGCCGCCTTCTTGGAATTCTTCTCATCATTGCCGGACTCGATTGATTCCATGATAGTCAGCTTGGAAGGGAGGGCGTTCCCTGTTCAGATAGCCTATCTAAGCGAATCAACTGAAGATTATGTGCACAAGGCTGCGGAGACTGTAATCTCTATTCATAGGCAGGTTCGTTAACTCTTCTACTCCTTTGCGAAGGCGGTCCGATACACTCCAGCATGGCAAAGGTGACATCCTAGTCTTTTTGACTGGTCGAGAAGAAATAGACAGGTGTCTAGAAGAACTCATGGACTCGATATCCTCGTCAGTGGCATCTACCCGAGACATCTGAGGAGAACTAATATTTTGAGTTTTTAAACAGTCTTCCAACAAATAAGCTACATCTAAGACCTATGGCTCTGCACTCTGGTCTTACTATGGCTGAGCAGATGCAGGTCTTTGAACCTTCTTCTCCAGACTCCAGAAAGGTTGTGGTAGCCACCAATATTGCCGAGGTTAGCGCTCAGCCATCTCCACCACCCACTTTTAACCCATCTGTCTCTCTAGGCGAGTATAACCATCGAAGGCGTCAAGTTTGTCGTCGATTGCGGCTTCGTAAAGGTTGTTGATATATATCTCTTAGACGAGGCTACGTTAACCTTTCTGATCAAAGATCCGCTTGTATGACGGTTCTATCGGGCTGTCATCGTTAAAAGTTGTTCCCATATCTCAAGCCTCTGCGATTCAACGGGCAGGAAGGGCCGGTCGAACCTCTGAAGGGCTGTGTTATCGCCTTTACCCTTTCTCCGCCTACAACCAACTGTCCACCGTCACCATACCAGAAATCAGTCGCACAGAACTCTCCTCCGCCATTCTTCAACTGAAAGCCTTGGGCATCGATAATTTCATGAAATTGCAATGGCTGACCATCCCGCCATCCGAATCAATCGCTCAAAGCCTCAGCTCCCTAATCATCCAGTCGGTCGTGGATAGTGATGGGCATCTAACATCGCTTGGCACTAAAGTGGCGGAGATTCCCCTGGACGTCAAAGCTGCCTGCATGGTGAGATCATTAGATAACCGCAGCCAACAGCTAACACACCCTGCTTTATAGTTGCTCAACTCTCAAAAGTTCCGATGTGGTGAAGAAATCTTGACCATTATTGCGATGACTGCTGTTCAGGTATCACTCTTTGACCCTTTCCAGTCAACCGCTCGGTCAAACAGCATGTTCTCCAGGATGTCTTTATTATACCTGCTGGTGCAGCAGGAGCAGCTGCTGAGCTAGAGCGCAGAAAGTTTACTGCTGAAGAAGGGGTATCTCCTCTCACCTACTTTTTTACGAGAAGACGATACTGACGTATACAGGATCACCTCACTCTATTAAATGGTGGCTTGTTTCCCGTCCCGTTCTTCCGCGTTCTGACGTCTCACATAGCATACAATGCCTTTATCACCTACGGGAAATCGTCGTCGTGGTGCAAGTCGCATGCATTGTCTTTTAGAGCATTATCTCGCGCCGTCTCAATCCGCTCGCAACTGAAAAAATACATGCAACGTTTCGACGTTCGCATAGAAAGTTGTCAAGGAGATGCCAAGCGCCTCAGACAGTGCCTGGTCAACGGGTACAAGCAAAACGGCGCACGCTGGGCTGCCGATGGGACATATAGGTCCATTCGTGGCAACACTGCAAGTCTTCCTTGAATCCTTATCCCTGGGGATCTTCATCTTAAATGTTACAGGTGTTACATGTCCACCCCAATTCTACTTTCTTTACGAGAAAACCGTCTTCGGGTTGGGTTGTCTTTCATGACATCGAGGAGACCAAACAAATACAGTTTGTCGTTTGATTCATGGGCTAGAATCGCTTCATCGATAACGCTGGGCTAATAGGATGTCAATTATTACTGAAGTTGAACCAGAGTGGTAAGTTTTGCGACACGTCACTTCCTGTGAGAATAACTCATGCTGCGTGGCAGGCTATTGGCTCAAGAAAATGATTCCCTAGTGGCTGCCTAAAAGGCTTGTAGAGCTCCATTCATGCAGAAATGTAATGCCACACTATGCCCATCTTCTGCTGCCGACAGTCGTGTCCCAAGCGGGTGACAGACACGATGTGTCAATGAGGCCACTCTCGCAATCCCTCACAAGTAGGTCCAGGAACGTCTACACGATCTCTAGCTCCCAATCCCAGGAAAGTTGCAGACTTTAAACCCTCTAGGTGAGTGGAAGGCACATTGATAGCACGTTGTGGTGCAGTGGTATTTGAACTCGTACCATTTTCTTCGGGGATTCTTTACCCGATGTCGATGCTACCGGCGGGTCTTACCACCCAAATTATGCAAAACGTAGATGTCTTCGATAGTATAAAGAATATAATGGGTCTACGATGTGTATGACGTTGTGAACTTGTTATGAAATGCCTGAGGCGAAAAGATAGGCTAAAGGGTTCCAATGGTGTTGAAGGCTGCTTGTGAAATATTGTAACTTGTCAGCCCCAACTAGTCACCACCACTACTACGTGTAACTTTTTTGTTATATCGTAGCAGCTCCCTTCAAATCTCTCGTAGGTACGCCGCCCCCCACGGATTATGATTACTCACCAAATTTTCTTGACTTTTGTAGAATGACATCGGTTGCGAGCATCCCCGTTTACATGCTTCCAGGTGCACCAGTTTTGCAGCCCCCCCGGTCTGCGCTGGAAACAGGGGATCCAAAACTAGCGACCGAAGTTCTCCCTGCCCCTCCCACTCTGTCTTCTGTCCTTCAGGCCTCGGGCAAACGAGATCCCCGAAAGCCCATTCCAACCATGTCCTACCTCCCTCAACATGATCCGGGGACTACCTACGCTGGTATCTTGACCGGTCCCATTATTGGCAGCCTGGAAAGCGTACCAGAAGTAGATGGCCCAAGGCGAAAACGGGTGAGACTTGAGAAAGGGTACGTGGTATAATACAACCTCTGCGCAGTTCACCTCGACACCATCTCCTGCAATTCCCTTTCAAGTTGAACAATGATTGACCCTTTTATGCACCAGGTCTCTTTCACAACTAGCACAACGGGGCTCATCTCGCGGTCTGAATACTCCGCCCCAAGTCTTGTCAAGTGCCGACCCCCTCGAGCACTTGGCTTCAGGGCAAATGGAATCAGATTCTCAGACTAATAGCTGGGACCCCGAATTTTTCTCTCGATCCAGCTCTGTGGCTTTCCCCGAAGATATACCCCCTGGCACAAAGCCCGCTCGAACGAAAGAGAAAGGCAAAGGAAAGGGCAAAGAAAAGGAAAACGATAAGATGTTCAGCAGGGTCAAAGAGGAGCCGATGCCCGCTACGCTTCCACTCTTCAACAGTCCCTCTTCTGCGGTAACTGCTTCTACTTCTCGTCTCTCCACCGGGTTCTCATTGTACTAGCGAAACGAGGATCATTGCTCGGCATGTCGGTCTCTAGGTTCTTTAGTCTATTGCGATGGCTGCACTCGTGCTTATCACCTTTGGTGTCTCGACCCGCCGATGGAGGACATTCCAGAAGGAGAGAGCAGGTGGTTTTGCCCCAGCTGCGAAGTACATAAGGTAAGGGCGTACCTTCCAAGTGTGGGCGACTCTTTATATCCCTCCCTCATGATGCTCATCAGAATCCGCCATCATTGCCACCACCATCATTGTTATCTCCACTCGTTTGCCACGTCCAGAGCAGCCCGCCGGTGGAGTTTCAACTTCCCGAGGACATTCGGGCTTTCTTTAAATTTGGTGAGTTGCTGGAAAGTAATGTCCACGATTGTCCAACAGTGTGATCTTTCAGTGGGGAGCAATCCCCGTGGGCATTACGTCGATACTTCGTTGATTAAAGCTCCACGACTGAAGTAAGTTTTTGTTTTGGGGCTTGTTCGCGGACTGAATGCACCTTTTGTCCTAGTCGGTATGGTCAGATGGAGTATCGTGATCCTTACCGCACGAAGGACAAAAACGGCGCCCCAGTACTTTGTTTTCGATGTGGCACATCTGCACTGCCCCTACAGGGGTGCAGGGACGCACCTCCCGCCGGAGGGAGATCGCGGCGGCCGAGTATGCACGATACCGAATCGGGACAATGGAGAAGCATCGTCTCCTGTGACTATTGCCCACTTCACTGGCACCTTGACTGTCTCAGCCCGCCTTTGCTAGCTATGCCTCCACTGGACAGGAAGTGGATGTGCCCAAACCACGTGGATCATACACTTGTACGCACTTGCCACCTTTTTCACGAGCTGTCTTTCCCTGAACAGGTAACGAAGCGGATCAAACATCGAATTCCAAGACAGAATCCCCCAGTGATAGATGTCCTCCGACCTGGGCACATCAATAATGGGAACATCGAAATTCTAGACGTTGAAGCATCGTCAACTCTTGATAAAGTGGCAGTCGACGAAGTCTTCATCAACGGAAAGAGATATCGAATTCCTGAGCGAGTTATCAAACTTGATTTTTGGGACAAAGTTCAGTCACCACATTGTCCCACTCAGAGGTTTGTGTAGGCATACTCGATACCTTGTGAATTCGCTCACAAAACGAGGCAGCAGGCACAAAAACAGCACGGATGTACTTCTGTCGCCACTCACGTCTTTGAGCTCTTTGGATGGTGATGAGAACGAGACGACCAAGAATCCTCTACAGGGGATGAGTGTCGAGGATGTTCGGCTCGCTTTGGTAGGCTATACTTTACTCGCTCATGTCGAGCCCCCTTATATTGACGTCACGGTAAGCTGCTTGTGGATATGGCACAAAGTGGAGCTTCAACGAGTGGATCAAGTCCGGTCATCACCTCGCAGCACAGGGCCCAAGCTTTAATTAAGGATAACACGGATCTTCAGGAATGTCCGGATAACGCCATCTTACTAGCAAAGGCTTGCTCAGAATCGGAACCCCTCGGGACAAAGCCTGTCGAAGGACGCTCGGGGCGCAAGCAACCAGCTCGAGCATCAAAGCGCGATCTCGCATTAGTGAGAATAATTCTAACATGCACAACAACGCTGAACCTGAATTTGCCTATAGTCCACCGCCTTTTTTGAGAGCAACGGCTCAGACGATGAAGAGCAAGGTGCACCTAGTTCAAGGCGTCCCTCAGCTCCTCGGGAGCGCCAACGGAAGGCTCCGAGAGTGCGTCGTCCGCGAAGTCAGCCGAGGAATTCGCAGGTGGCTCGTGTAGTGAAGGGCGCAGAAGAGCCGTTTATCGCGACCGCACCCCCTGCCAACTGTGTTCCCGTTGCACCCGTGTCTCAGCCGAGCCCACCAGCTGCTGCAGAGCAGAACCCGACAGTCGCCGCTTCGCCGCTTGGCCAAAGCGCTACTCCAACGCTGAAAATTAGGCTACCTCGCTTCAATCTATCTACAAAGTCGACGCCGGTATCGCCTGTTCAAGTGAAGTCAACTGAACGAGCACGACGGTCGTTGCGTCGGCAGACATCTACGACGGGATCCTCGTCAACGTCAATCTCGAAAGCCGACGGAAGGGGATCGGCAACAGAAAGTCCGAGGGAGTGATTTTATAAGCATTATGAATTGTACCGTACCACGTACCATAGTCATTAGAGGTCCAGCCCCCAGGAATGATTACATAATACGTAGCAGTAAGCCAAGCTGACCGGACCCGCGTGACCCGATCCCGAGACTGCCGACCTCGGGGAGCGGGTCAGCGTCCATCAATCTCACTCTCGTCTCGCCACCATGGCTCTCTTCCGTCGCACAGCTGCCTCTTCACGAAATTCTACTCCAGACGAGCAACCAAAGAAAGAGAAAGGCAGTTGGAAACGACCAGCCAGTGCGTCCTTGATGCATCACTTATTCCGCCTTTCCTTCCTGACTGCCCCACATAGATACCGCTTTCAAACAACAACGCTTGAAGGCCTGGCAACCTATCCTCACGCCTAAAACCGTTCTTCCTACTCTCCTGATCATTGGTATCATCTTTGCTCCCATCGGTGCTCTCCTTATCGTTGGCAGCAACAAGGTCCATCTTACCACTGCGGGCGTACCCACCTACCTACCTGACTAATCACTTCTTCATAGGTTACCGAAATTACAATCAACTACACAGACTGTGATCAGCTAACACCAGCGGCGAATCGGCAAGCTGCAGAGAGCAGTCTTGTCAATGTCCCACACTTTCAATATCGTCTTCGTTCATCAGAGTCTGGTGCCCACGTCTCACCGCCTCAATACGCGTTCGTCTCTGCGGCGGACAGTACCTCATCCCCCCAGTGCATCGTCCAATTCGATATACCGTTCAACATTCCGTCCACTGTGCTGCTGTACTACAAGCTTACTAATTTTTATCAAAATCACCGTCGCTACGTTCAAAGTTATGACCCAAATCAGCTCAAGGGCAAACACCGTACCGTGGATGATTTGAAGAACGGAAACTGCAAGCCTGTTGCGACCGAAGGCGACAAGATCATCTATCCCTGTGGGTTGATCGCTAACTCCATATTTAATGGTATGACCGTTATTGCCGTCTACTTCGATTCTGTCTTACACCATCGATAGACACGTTCAGTAATCTCACGTTACTGAACCCGCCATCTGGGGCTTCCTCGACTTATACCTTTTTGGAGAAAGGAATCGCTTGGCCAGGCGAGGCAAAGAAATATGCCCAGACGCTTGCTTATAATCTCTCTGAGATAATACCTCCTCCCAATTGGGCAGCGAAGTTCCCCAACGGTTATACGGAAGATCATCCACCGCCTAATTTCCACAATGACGAGCATTTCCAAAATTGGATGCGCACGGCTGGGCTTCCGACGTTCACGAAGCTGTATGGCCGCAATGATCAAGACGAACTTGTTCAGGGACGCTATGAAATTGCTATCGGCATGAGTAAGTACTCGTGGGATCGTCGGGATCCATCGGCTCACAACTTTCACCATTCGTCGTAGATTTCCCTGTCAGACCATACTCTGGCACAAAGTCAATTGTAATATCCACCGTTTCATGGATAGGGGGTAAAAACCCTTTCCTCGGCTGGGCATATGTAGCGGCATCTTCGCTCTTTGTTGCACTTTCCATTGCAGGGACCGTTCGTCATCTTACGAAGCCGAGGCGTCTTGGTGATATGACTCTTCTGTCATGGAACCAATGACGGGCCTTATCTTCCCCATCCTCTTCCTCAGCGGGGCGCTGCTTCATGTCCGTCTATGTACACCTTTATTTCTGGCACTGTATGATACGGACCCTTCGTAATCATGTTGATTAATCCGACAGCAAGTTGGACTTTCTTTTCTGTTCCGTCAGGTCCCGGCATTACGTAGGAGCCGCCGAGACAAGGGTAAGTTTATGCTTCATCGCTTCCTCACGAAGCCGGATATCCATTATTTGTATCTAGTGGAAGACCGTTAAGAATCACTGCTACTTGAATAGAGATGAGATGAGAGTAGTCATGTATCTGCCGTTTGAAAAATCAGGTGATAAAAAAAAAGAAGGTTGCGAGAGTAAGTCTACACCACTTGGCTCACGAGAGTCAATGTCGATGAAGCAGAGGGCTCAGCTACAGACGTTGCATACGATCAGAAAGAAACAAGTACGGGAATGTGACGGAGCTCACGTTCTGCCGCTGTTGGCCCAGCCAGCTTGTTGGCACCACCCGACCTTGTTGATGTAAGCGTCCAAATGGCTCTCGCGCCGTGCGCATTCCGAGGCTATGAATGGCGCTAAGCAGCAGCTCCTGCTCCTTTCGATAACGTTGATGTGCCTCGCTCAAAAGGCGCTGCTCAACAAGTCAGATAATCATGGTGAGATAAGACGACGGTCGAAAGCGCTCACCTGGTGCCGCTTCACCTCGTCTTCTAATATTCTGACCTGGGACCGACTATCCGTGTCGTCGAGCGCGCCCTGTACGGCAATCGATCGGCCGTCTCTCAACGGAAAAGTAAGAGATAAAACTCACAGATGGAGAGAATCCCCGCAATTTGTTGGCCTGTTCCTCTTTGAAGAGTTTATCCTGTGATTTAATGAACTAGCTTGCGTTGAGAAAAAAAAACGGTACGGCAGGAGAGAAGAAATCTCGTACTGCACGGGCTTTGGTTAGTTTGTCCTGCACGGTCTTCAATTGTTCCCGGAGTAAGACATTATCTTCGTGCAAGCCCAGAACGCGGGACTTGACGTCTTCCGGGACGCCCTTCCCTGACATCGACGCACGCAAATCGCTGGAGACCACGACCACCAATTCATCTTGGTCAGCTAGCCCCTTCACGTAGCAAGTCTCTACGCACCCGAAGTCACGTTCTCGCTGTAGCATCTTCTCCCGCTGGCCAATCCCTTCGCTTTGAAGATTGACCTTCTCCAACAATAAGCCATTGATCTGTTCCAATTGCATCTTGTTCTTCTCTGCAGCTTCTCTTAACTGTTGTTGAAGGCGCGCAACCTCCTCTTCAAGAGCAACTTTATCATCATTGACAGACTCTCGCAAAGATGCCAAGATGTCCAGTTGATCCCTGTTGACCAGTGCCACTAAATCAAATAGGGTCAGCCGTGAAACTGGGACAGACTTAACAAAGGACGGACAATCAGATCTCGCGATCGTCAATTCCTTGGAGAGTGTGCTGTGCTGTACTTCAAGTTGCGTGTGCTCTTTCTTCAAGTTGTCAAGCTCGCTGATCGTCTCGTTCAGGCGCTGCCGTAAGGCGATAGCCGCCTCTGGCCTACGGAACGTAGCGGGTGAGGATCAATACGAAGCAAGATTAGGCATATACGCACCCGTCGCCCAAAGCCTTCCCACTACGAATCTCTTCAAGCTCGTTTTGCAGAACAAGCGTCTCGCGATGAGCGGCTAAGTAGTCTGTCTCATAGCGAGCCTTCATACGATTGGCATCCTCTAGAAGGTTCTCGAGAACCAGAACTCTACTCGAGTCTAGCTGGTTCGTCCTCAAATTTTCCAGCTCTCGGTTGAGTTTTCGAACCTGCAGCTTGAGATCTGTCATAGTAGTTCCCGCGAGGGCGTCATCCAGCTCGCCACCGAGTCTATTGGAGAAATCTTCGTCCTCATCTCCTTGGCCGAGAACCCCTTGTTCCGCACCTCGGCTCAATTGGCGGCCAGGCTGGTCCGACGCTACAGGACGATGAGAAGAAAGCTCTAGCTCGCGGACGCGCTCTTGGTACAACTCTAAGGCTTCAGAATCTTTGGCACGTTCCTCCTCTGTTATTCGTAGCTTGGTCTTTGTTTGTTCTAGTTCGAACAGGACAGTTTCATGCGCCTTGTTGCGCGAGGCAGCCTTGCTCTCCAAGTCGGCAATCTGGTTCTTATAAGACTCCATAAGTGGTCTGAATCCGGCCACCTTGCGGTACTCTTCCTCCAAAGACGCATTCATATCCACCAGATCTGCGTTTTGTTTTTCCAATGACTGTAGGGTTCCGTGACGAGTGACACTTGAGAGGTAGTGATAAAAACATACCTTTACATGTTGACGGAG
>QLPC01002245.1:0-44445 GCA_003314055.1 Lactifluus hygrophoroides | reverse complement strand
ACGCCGCTGCAGCAGTTTGGTTCTGAATTTCATAAGAATGTCCGGTTCGGTACCACGCAGTTCAAACATCCCGTTACATTCGACGGCATCCAGCCCACCAAAGGCCCTGAGCGTCTGCCTTCAAGTGACCGCAGGCCAAAGGTCACGTGTTTCCACCAGAGCGCGATCTAAAGCAAAAACGCATGATAGGTTGCAATGAATGACGAAGACACTGTCAGCCAGCTCACCAGTGTGTATAATATATAGCATAGTACCCCGGAAATGGTCATTGAGGCCATATCTGGCACAGCCTGACACACCAAACAAGACATGAATTTTGCCATCGTGAACTAACACGGTATGACATATTAGTACACCTATTATAGAATCCTTCGACTTCCTACCCAGAGCACTTTGGCTTTCTCCGTGTTAAAAATTCACGATGCTCACCTTCATGCACGACAGATAAAGGAACCATGACGGATACTTGGTGTCCAGAAACCAGAAAAGGATTGGGTCCCAAGTCGGATCCCTCCCTTTCCTTTGTCATTTCTGCCGCAAGCGTATCCCTTTCTTTGCCTCCAATCTTAACTGGTCCCAACTTGGCATCTGTATCACCCCTATCTCTCCACGGATACTTCCGTCTCTGTTCCGTCCTGCTGCAATCTAGCGATGGCTGCCTCTGAATACCCTTATCTCTGCCCTAAATGTTAGAACCCACCTTGCCAATTATACCAATTATATATAGCACCTAGCTCGTTGAAGCTAGCGTGGTATAGCGCCCATGAGGTCCGAGTTTTTTCTTCCAGGTCAAGTGTGACGCAAGGCATACAAGTGCTACCTGTTGCTCGTTTCTAAACACCAGGCATAGGTTGTGGTCTTAAGTATCAATCGAGTTACTAGCTCATAGTAGATGGGTGAATAAATTATTGTGTCAATGATACTGAACATCACACAACGCTCCAGTACGGTGTCTGACCTTTCACACTTTGTTCCTCGCTTTGAGGGTTTGCATCAATTATTTACAGATACGCGCTGCACGTAACTACCCCGGTTGTACTTTATCTCTGATGACCGGACACACTGTAACTGTCACGGTGTTGACCCTAAATGTCATACAGCAAGGTCCTTTGCCTTATTCACGCAGAACAGGATTTCCAAACAATATACATAGGTAAAGCGATTACATGAAACGCGGTTCCACCGATTACGATTGGAGACCAATGAGAGTTTCTCCCGAGCTGTATTTCTTAAGTCAAAAATTGAAGTTGGATGAAAGAAGGCCGAAGTACCTTCACAGAATCAATGCGTTCTTGATGTTAATAGGACAATTATTAAGAATGCCCGGACCGCCTTCACATTGGCAGATGATAGAGCCCCCTTGGACTTCACAGCCTACGTAACTATGTTAGGCCTGTGTATCACGGACATGATTTTGAGCAAGACCTTACGTACCATCCCGAGGTTGGATGGGTGGAGCAGCAATACTAGTGAGAATGACAAGAGAGAGTACAATGAGGGACTTCACAAACATTGTGCCCGCAGTGAATCAAACTGAGCCTAGAACGACGGAGAAATGACGGGATTGATCTCAAGAGAGGGAAATCGTTTCTCCTTTATAACTCGGAAAATGGACCCTTCCGGGCCGATTCCAATGACCGGACTCGGAGTGCTGCTCAGTGACTGGAGCCTTCCTCATATAGCTTGGTGCACATTTATTTCTGTGGATATGCCAACGTTTATAGATTAGATCCATAACGCTCGCGAGCGACTCAGAGTGAGGTGGTGGGGGGTTTGCTCGTTGACAGTTTGCGCAGAATTTCGCAGGATCAGGCTGATTAAGCCGGCGGCACCTCTCGCGCCTCGCGCCTTGCTGCTGCCATCTCAGACGCAGGATCATGCGTAGGCACAGGGACGAAGGCGGTGGAAGTGGCAGTGCGCAACACGCCAAGAAACGCGTCTAGGGCATCGGCGCGATATATCGTCTGGTCGCAAGCACGATATCGTACAACGGTGCGCGCGTTCCGTGATCTTGCTGTGCGTGTGCCGTGTGGGCGACGTGCGACGACGAGGTCTCCGAGCTGCTCGCGGAGGGATGCCCAGCCACCCGCGAAGAAGCGCAGGTGCACGTTGTGCACGTCCAGAGAGGTTGTGAAAGCTGCGAGCAGTGCCTTGTTCACGGTGAGTGAGCCTAGACCACGGCGGCCGCTGCCAATAGTGTCTGATGCCAGTGTTTCGTTCCATTGTCGTCGTCGTCGCCCGGGTCCGGGTCCGAGTCGCTAATCATGGCGGAAGAGCGGGAGCAGTATTCTGCTGAGAGCGGGGACATGTCTGTCATGACGACCTCTTGCTAGTCAGTAAGGCCCGCGGTAGGCCGTGAAGAGAAGTGGGGTAGAATCAAAGACGGACACCATGCGAGGAGAACGTGTTCGGGAATGTGATGAGCTCGAGCACAGAACGGTTGTAATCCTGTAAGGGAATCTCGTTCTCCTCTTGGGCTTGGGCTTGCATAGGTGACTGCGTATCGCTGCTCGTTGGCACATTGGCATGTTCGGAAGCGGAAGCGAGAGAGGTAAACAGGCGATCTAGGAGGAGCAGCGTGGGCACCGCCGTCCCACAGCCTAACTATCTCCCGTATACATACAGCAGTAGCAACAGCAGCACGTAGCATGGCCCTGCCTGATCAGCCACAACGGGATTCAAAACAGATGAACAGGAAAGCATGCATTAAGCATGCCTCGAGCACTCGCAGCCCACGAGTCCCCCGCCGCCGCCGCCGCCGCCGCCACTCCTCCTCCGATGAAGGTGTAATACACGTCTCCTCAGTCGTCGCGAACACCTCCAGATTGAGGTACGCCGCCAAATCAAGCGCGCACTCCCACGTCTTGAGTCCGCCCCTGTAAACACCCGGTACGAGATCAGCAGGCGCATCGACAAATTGCCGGGGCACTGTGTGGTATATGGTATTAATGGAGTGTTGATCGACTCCATTCAACCCAGTCACTGACTCACTGCAAGACATAGCTGTATATTTCAAAACCACGTCATTCACACAGAATGAAGTTCCACACACAAGATAATATCTGAACCAATTGCGTGAAATACAATTCTGTCCATCACAACCAGAGACCAAGAATAGCTTTCCCCACCAAACAATTTTGCCACGTGTAACGATCCAACTATACTATTACATGGGCATTGACTCCATCCTGGATGTGGACGATTCTCCCAAAGCTGAGGCTCCAGAGTCAAAACCTCCCAAAATAAGATCAAAACTGGCCAATACCTTCACAGATTCGCATCCAGGATGCCATCAACTTTGAGGTCAAGATGAGTACCATCAAGAATATTGCCAGGGCTGCCAATGAGATTCACATCAATGAGAGCGTTATCTGCTAATTCCACATTATGTTGGTCAACCTGTGTAAAATAGACAGGAAATTCAGGGCAGGACGTACCCTGACGAGGTTGGAGGGGCGGAGCAGCGAAAGCAAAAACGGCAAGAGAGAGTGCAATGAGGGATTTCACAAACATCATTGTGCTTGCAGTAAGTCGAACTTGGTAGAGGAGGATAGAACAATCGAGAAACAATGTTGGCATGAAAGAGAGGGAAATAGCTTCCCTTTATACCTCAGACAACCAGGGCCTGTAAGGGCAGAGTTCCGTCAAGTGAAGAAGGTGCCCAGAGTGCAGAGCCCCAGTCCTCCAGATATGGCTTGGTGGACATTTGTTTTGTAGATCTGTCGACTGTCGTGAACTGGATAACCCACTAGACATAACTTCCCATGAGTGGCACAGTGTGGGATGACCCTGCCATTCCAAAGGATGATGATGCATTTGCAAGGATGTCGTGCTCTCCTATATTATGTCTGAACTGATGGGAATTCGAACACCTTACTCCATGAGCTAAAGTGATGCAGTGTGGGATCACCCCGCTACTCCACGATGGCATATTCCGAAGCATGTTGTTTCTCCTGAATGATGTCAGTTCAAATAGATGAAGAATTGAACACCATACTTGTGGCTAGCTGATTCTACTGTCATGCTGTCAGGATGCGTTATACCGCACAGTGGATCACTGTCTCTAGACTGATTGACCATTAACAACGGCGTCCTGCTCTATTTGAGCCAAACAGTTGAATTCAAGCCTTTTTTTTATCTGGATAGTTAGTTCGAGTCCTTGGTCACGAATGTAACACCTGCATGCGGGTTGCTGACTCCGAGGGAGAATGTTCCCAGCCAGTTCAAGGCATGAGCGCATGAGCGCCTATTTTATGCAGGACAAGTCAGTTGTCACGGAAATTGACTATTGACTAACCGTTCTTGGAGACGACGATCAATCATCCAATCATCCAATCATGACTTGCAACTTACGACCTCAGTGTGCCAGGACCAATGCATATCTCCATCAGTCAGCCTACAAGATATGTTCGCCCACCTTTTCCCTCTACAAAGTTAAATAGCAAAACACACAAAGAAATCGAACTTGCACACCATACTCATCCCAATTGTGATGGAGGCCTGGGTAATGGTGGACGCCTATCCACATCATCGTGTGAAGTAACAAAGTTTCAGGCCCAGGCAGCTGTCACTTCTGAATATTTTGATGCGCTACACAGTTAAGCGGTGACTTGCTCCATCACAGCATGCATTAAAACACTTGCCAGATGTAAGATAAGTTGTTGACAGATGCTGAGCTTCCCACACTTTTGTGAGAACAGAGTTATCCATCAGTCCCTTGAATAAAGAAACTCACTTGTATGTATTTGAATAGGTGTTCCATGTCTACGTGTCTCAGATGCCCCTAATGCAAGAGATTTTCGAGAACCTTCTTCATGTTCTGTTGTGCACATATTATTAGCTAATTCATTCGAAGTAGCCGTCAGTAGTCAGCAGCTTCCACGATTACATGATGATTGCCGTCCCGAGTCAGCTCCGACACAGAACTTGAAAAACAGTTTCCCTCTACTCTAAGGGGATCAAGTACGTAGAATTGCTGGACGATGCTGGTGTCATGCATGGCACGCAACCAAGCCACTGATGCACCATTGCCATGACCGGGACAGTAAGAACACGATAATATGGAGACTGCGGGCCTGCCAGTGTAACTGGCAAACGCAAACGAAAGAACGGATGCTTTGAATTAATCGTGACGGTGTGTGACATTTGTGACCACATGGGCGTTAGTTGAGCCAGAGCAACCTTAGACCACCTCTTGTAACGTCGCATCTTGCTTGCTCCTAGTATGATACCCCCGTCTCTGCTTCACTCCAACAATAAATATCACCCTGCATGTGCTGTCCTGCGCCAGATACAACATAACTCGAGAGTCGCGTATTCAGGCTATTTCGGGTTAAATATCGACGACAAGTGGGCCAATTTTGGGACATCGAGATGAAGCGTCAAACTTGAAGTTGGGCAAACCTCAGGCATTTATACCCGCTGTCTAGCCATCTTAGATTTCGTGTCAGCTCTTCAGGTAATGACAAGACTAGGCACTCGTTACCTTCGACAGATTACTTACTTGACGTCCGTAGATCACTGGCATTCAATTGGCCGAAAGGTAAAATTATATTTCTAGATGGCTTCCATCCGTCTGTCACATCTTGCTTATGTGCATCTGGCATCTTTCAATGGCTTTCAAGACTCAAAATGGCGCACCACTCCGCGATGTTGCGGCTGCTTCGCAACCTCTTCCTCGAGTGTGTTTACCAACATATTCTACTCGATTGCGCTCTGTATTCGCAATTCATGGCGCTGTTGGCTTACACAGAAACTATGAGACGCGATACTGCACACGTAGGCCTAAATTTTGTCGTTGAAAGCTACTCCTAACGTTCGTCTTGTCCCCAGCCGTTCCACAAGTTCTGTATCGGACTCAGCTACTATGAAGGCGAAATCCCTCTCAGCAGCCTGGGCAACTACGTTCAATACGTTGCAGTTCATGATCACGCCTCACCGCATCATTAACACCAGCAGCAGCAGTTATTGTTTTATTCACACCAGACTGCGACAAACTGGGGGTTGACAGTGGCGAAGATGTACGGGCACCGTTTGTTGCTCACTGTGCTACTCTTAAAAGCTTAAACACCAGTCACAGCTTTTCTGTGGCTGTAACTGTACTTCAGGTACGAGGAAACTGAACTTCGAGTCGTTCATACTAACTCACACTCAGGGTCTGTGCCAGTCCGGTCGCTGCAGGAAATAACCCGCCACTGGCAGTGGCATGCTGCATATCTACAACAACGCTATTTTCTCCCTTCCATAGAATCCGTAGCGTAACAAGCTACTGTGTTATTGTGCTAATATCGCCACATAAAGCTGTTATGCCCGAGTTTACATTCAAGTTAGCACATACAGTTTCATGAATACGTGCTGGGCATAGTTACGCCGTGGCCTGTACGTTCTCTCCGATATCGGGACACATTCTAACCGTCACGGTGTTCACAATCAATCTCTTACATCAATGGCCCTTGCGTCGAGAACGTGCTCACGACGAGGAATTGCAGCCTCAGAGAGCTCAGGAATAAAGAAGCTCTCACAAAGAACGAAGGCACCAAGGAATGAATATATGATTCGGGATCGATTATGTGGAATATGATTCTGTCCGTTGCAATAAGAGACCAGTGATGGCTTTTCCCACCATATGGGGATCCGGGTATACTACGTGGGCATTGGCTCCGAGCAAGGTGGACGTGGAGGATTCTCCAATAGCTGAGCTTCAAGGGTCAAAAACTTGGAAAATAATATCAAAAGAGGTTAATACCTTCACAGATTCACGAGATCATAAGCGTTGATAGGGGTATTGTCAAGAATCCCGCCGACTTCGATGAGAGGGGCATCTTCATAATCCACGTTGTTAGTCAACCCTGTGTATAACGGAATAAATCCGAGCAGGACGTACTTTGACGAGGTTGGGCGGGAGGAGCGGCAAGAGCGAGAACGGCAAGAGAGAGTGCAATGAGGGATTTTACAAACATCATTGTGCTCGCAGTAAGTCGAACTGGTAGAGGAGGATAGCACGATCGAGAAACGAGGGTGATGGATGATATGGAGGGAAATGGCCTCCCCTTTATACCTCAGACAACTAGGGCTTCTAAGAGCGAACCGAAGATGTCCAGAGTGCTTGAGCCTCCGTCCTCTCGATATGGCTTGGTAGACATTCGTTTCTGTGGATCTATTGAATTAGATCACCCATCACTTCCATGAATGCGCGAAGCATCCTCCTTACCCTTCAATAATAGCACAAACTTCCCAAAGATGTGGTGCTCTCCTGCATGATGTTTGAATAGACGGGGAATGAACACCAGGCCACTGTGTCAATGCAACACCATCAGATATCACTTCTGGCGGCCAGTAGTTGCTAGCTTGCCGTCAGTATCAAGTGACGCGCTATTAAGGGTATTTTCACGTTATCGCAGAGTGTAGTGCTGCCTTCGGACAGGTTGAGCATTGGTAAGAGCCTCCGCGGAGGCATTATTGCTGTGTCTGTTGCTGGGGTTAAGGTTTTGGAAGGTAAGGAAGCGTGAGACTGTCACTCCACATTTGGACAAATTGCGAATACGACCTGCGGCTTCCCAACTCCAGGCCATGTCAGGTCACTAATCACGGTTTCTTACTTTCACTCAGGCCTGTCTTCGAAACTAATGAATGAGTACGTTAGCTGCGGTGTTAAGACCACGTCATGCGTAGCAGAGACAAAGGAACTACGATAGACAACTAGTGTCCAGAAGGGTCCGGACAAGTTCATTGTCATCTTTGGCGGCAGCATCGTCGACAGGGGTGTCCTTTACCGGTTTTACCGGTCCTCTGCAACCATTTGGCTCAGCTTACAATACGAGGTTGTTTGAATAAACAACAGCTCTACGTGCACGCTTCCATGTGTAGCCACTCGGTACTTGTATCGCTGCCTTCGATGCTCCACTTTTCTGTTCCGCCCTTGTTCTGACACTGCTGCAATTTTTTCTTCTTGGGAATTATACCTATTCTAGCTCCCATCTCGGATGCCATTACTTGGAACTCCGTTACGTATCTACGGGGTTCGCTGTATACTCTGCCTTCACTGCCAGGAAGACAATCGATACTAAAAGCGATATGAGATTCGCCGCGCCGCCACGGGGATCTTCGCCAACAATCACCGCCATCGCCATCCTCTGGCTCTCCTCTCTGATCGTGAAGTTTTCATTATTTGTACCCTTTTATTCAACTGCACAATCTGCGGGAACCTGAACGACAATGTACCTTTGTTCTACTCCTATTTATATGAACTGTGCACACTGCCGCTGTGGGCCGTCGGACTCGAGGAATAGAAGAAAAGGAAGCTTTGGTTGAAGTTGATCTGACAAAGAGCGAGACGTAATCTTACACACCTTTGTCCTTTGCTTCGTTTTTTTTTCTCTTACTCTTCAACGCTCCTCTACCCTGTCCTCTCTAAACGTTTTTACTCGTGCTATCCTAACTATGTATGGGTCGCACAGCGAGGAAATTTCCGAGATGCTTCCACTGGTTCTATTTGCAATTTCTCGTTTAATAGTCATGGTAAATTCGAATTTTCCCTTTGGAAACACATGTGCGCATCCCCAAGAATACGTGCGAAGTCAGTCCCACTCGCACTCTCCTTTTGTGAGATTCTACTCAATTTACAGCATCTCGCTGGTGGGATCGATCACAATGAGAGTGGCAAAAGAAACGAATTCGGTCATACTACTAGTAGTAGGGACGTGAAAAAGGGGAACTTTTTATTTTTCATGAAACCACATTGTTGCCTTCCTACGCGCACATAAACCAAAATGCTCTGTTGTGGGTGAAGACCAACATTTCCCTTGTGCCAGTGGGTGTGGATGTCGTGCGTTGGCGCTTTGTATGGAGAACGAGATCAACAACGTCAACGATTACAGTTGCAAAAGGAAATAGATATACTGTTATGCATGTGATGCCACGTGTTACAGATCCGAACAAAAAATGTCAGTCTCACGGACTTGTCAGTGGGGGCTGCGTACCGCGGAGCTCAGGATAAACCAGGGAACAGGAGGCAGCGGATGCGAGAACAGCAGAAATGTGCATACTGACGGTTGTTATGGACGTCACTTCAATTGACCCGGAAGTAGATCAAGGTGGCCGTGGAGAATAGAAGAACAAGTTCGGGTTGGCGGTGATAGGAGATACGCGGATGCTCGTTAGGTGAGTGTAGGGTGATCGGTTATTGGTCAGTTGTTCAGACGAAAAAGGCCCGCGTGTGATCGTGGATTTGACGTATCATAGACCAGCCTTTGCCATTCTTCTGACAATTCCGAGTCTCGGCTCCGCTCCTTTATGTATAGCTCTTGTATCGATATATTGCTGGTCTCGCACGATATCATCGGTCATAATAAAGCGTGCAGACACCTTGCTCCGGCTCGTGTCGACGATCCGCATCAGATACCATACAGTGGGGTAGCCTCAGCTGGGGCTTGATGAAATACAGTAGCAACGTGGAGCGATGCCAAAGGTGCAAGGCGTGGGAATGACATACCATATATGATGAACCCGCCGAGTTCTGGCGCGCCATCTAATTTTCTCTTGCATGATGGCACCGACAAGAAAGTCTCCGTTGGCCTCAAAAACACGCTCATCTGGGTCCCAGGTCTCCTTGCAAAGAGTAAAAGGCGAGAACTTCTACCGCAATGCCAAGCAAGTCAAGCGCCTCAAAATGCTCACGGGCGGCAAGGCCGTGCGCGACCGAGATGGGAAAATCATCGAGGCTGCGGCATTTCAAAAGGGAGAGGATGAGACGACACCTGGGAGAGTACAGCCTGATCGGAGGTGGTTCGGTGCGTATCATCAGTGATTGTCTCGTGTCAATGTGGTAACCTTGCGCGCCATGTTTCTCGCAGGTAATACCCGGGTGATCTCACAAACAGCACTTGATCACTTCCGCACGAGCTTACAGACAAGGCAACATGACCCTTACTCCGTGCTTTTGCGGCGTAACAAGCTTCCCATGCAGCTTCTTGACGATGCCGCAAATCCAAGCCTACGCAAGGTTCGTGGAGAGTATGAGGCCTCTCCGTCTCGCATTTTCGCTGAGCACACGATAGCGCTCACATATCGTTGAGACCGAGCCGTTTGGGGAGACTTTTGGCCCCAAGGCTCAACGCAAGCGCCCGCGCATCGACGCTGGTACATTTGAAGAGCTCGGCAGGTTAGGTGCAGCGGCTGTTGAACAAGCAAAGACCACAGCAGAACTTGCAGAGGCTTCCACGCCGGCAGGAATGGAGCAGACACACGCAGATTATATTGAGCCCATATACGCGAAGGGGACATCTCGACGTATATATGGCGAACTGTATAAAGTCATCGACTCGTCGGACGTGCTTTTACACGTATTAGACGCGCGCGATCCGCTTGGTACGCTCTGCAGGAGTGTGCTAGAATATATACGAAAAGAAAAGGCGCACAAGCAGGTCGTGCTTGTTATTAACAAGTGCGATCTTGTCCCTAATTGGGTGACGGTACGCCATCTTCCTACTCACTTTACGTCGCGGATATTAAACAGTGCGCTGACTCGTGAACAGGCGCGATATATCCAGCACTTGACGCCTCAGTACCCGGCAATCGCATTCCATGCATCGCCAAACCATTCATTTGGCAAGGGCTCACTGATTCAGCTTTTGCGTCAGTTCTCCCAGCTACACTCGGATAAGAAGCAAATCTCAGTTGGGTTTATCGGTTACCCAAACGTTGGGAAGAGCAGCGTCATCAACACGCTAAAGAGCGGCAAAGTGTGTCGAGTTGCTCCTGTACCAGGTGAAACAAAGGTGCGAATCGGTGTGAGCAGTCTATGCTTCATGACGCGAGGTTGCTTTCTAGGTCTGGCAATATATCACTTTGACACGACGTATCTATCTCATCGACTGCCCTGGTATCGTCCCAACTTCCGCCCACGACTCGCAGACTGCAACAGTTCTCAAGGGAGTCCTGCGCGTGGAGGCGCTCCCAACGCCATCCGAACATGTCCCGGAACTCCTCTTGCGCGTCAAACCGCTCTACCTCGCTCGCACCTATGGACTGACTGTGCCAGAGATCGGTTCGTGGACAGGGGATGAGTTCCTCGATGCTCTCGCGCGTGCGAAAGGCCGGCTGCTAAAGGGTGGTGAGCCTGACATTGAGGGTGCGGCTAAAATCGTTTTGAGCGATTGGGTGCGTGGCCGCATACCATATTTTGTCGCTCCGCCGGAGCGCCCTGCGGAGCTCAACGAGCGCGAGGCGAAAGAACGCGCTCGGCTTTCGAAGAGCAATGGCAAGGAAAATGAAGTAAAACTGGTACCGGGTGTCAAACAGAATCTGGGCTCGATTATGCAGAAGAACACGTTTGTTGGCGAAGATGTGCGGCCGTTGGAAGGTATCGTTCTGGAGGGTGAGAGCGAGGACGAAGATGAGGATGAAGATGAAGATGATGCGACTACTGGCGGTGTTGGGGCGGAGGAAGCTGCACCGTTAACTTGGACAGATGTGTTTGCAGAAGAGGGAGAGGCGGTCTCAGCAGAGACCGCAGGTTCCGAAGTAGAGGAAGAGGAAGAATGGTCCGGGATAACGTCGCTTTCTGGAGATGGTGCGTGGAATCTTGACTCCTATTGTTCGCTATCTGACCCGTTCAAAGCTATAGGATACTCGAGCGATGAGTCCGACGAGCCTGCGAAAAAAGAGAAAGAACCACGAATGACAACAAGCAAGGTAAATTCTCGAGAAAACTTCAATCTGCAATTTCGAACTTATTCCGGCTTCACAGAAAAAGGCAGAGAACTTCTACACAAACGCGAACGTAAAAAATAAAAACCGAGCAAAGGCCAAATTGCTCAGATCGCTACAAGGGAAGGATGTGGGTCGGAATCGGGATCAGAAAAGGAAACGGTAGTCGTCAGTTAACCGGGCGTTTATGGACGTATGACTGCCCTCTTGGACATACCCGCTCATTCACTCCCACCCTCTCGCTTGTCGTCGAAATTTTACTCGACAAAGCCTGGCCATCGTGACCAAGTTCGCCCCAACCACAACTTGGGATGGGATCCAGTTCTAGACTACGTTTAACCTGGGCGCATATGTGGACGTGTCCCGACGTCGACGTTCGTGCTTTTAACTATCTCCCGCGCAATGGGATACTGCTGCACCCATAGTTGGAACGATGAGTAGCTCGTACGAAGAAGCTCGCCCTCTCATTTCGGTGTCTTACCGATTGAGGTCTCCTAGTCTAAAGCCTGGACTTGTTTTAGCTAAAGTCACGCGACACAATTCGTCACAAAATGAAGATCAACCTTACATCGCCGACATTTGCACCCTCTATTGACCGTTGTTCGCCGAAGGTCGACCATCAAACACACGCTGAGGGTTCACAATTCACTGGTAATTATATACTATGTGTTTATTGGTCCCGCAAGAGTCTTGGTTGCAGATGCAAATAAGCGATCCCTATGATAAGATATCCCATTGGTTCAAATGGCGCTTCAGAAAAATAACTCGGGGTTCTGATTTGGAAGAAACCTCATCTAATTTGAGACGGTACAGTAACCAACATCCGTGAGAACTTGAATGAGCCCCCAGCGCTCTGGCTGATGCCAAGCCACACCCGAAGAAATTTCCTGACTTGTTACTTGCTCCTAAGTGGCGATGATGAGTTCAGTCCGAATCTGTGTAGCCATGCGTCCGTTTCGGCGGCCGAGTGACGCGATGATATGTCAGATGTGCGGTCCAAAACTATATACAATAACCGCATGCGGATATACCACTGATCTGAATTGGCCACCGCAGAAGAAAGAAAGCGCCGAATACACACAAACACGGTATTATATTGATGTTTCGCACGCAGCGTGCTCTAATATTTTGTGAGGAAAAAAGAGCTGGTCGAAGATACGTTGCAGATGGCGAGCTCCTCCGAGTCGTCGTGTGGGATGCGGCTTAGAATACCTAGCATTGGACATTGAGAGTAAAGGGGACCGACCAGAAACAAAGCCTAGTTTTAGGGCCAGTACGAATGGCTCAACGTGGTCAGGGCAATCAATGTTTGGGGGTCGCAGCTGTTTTCTGGACCGTGTCCGAGTGAGCCGGCTGTTCTCATGGCTGCCTTGAAGTTCGGGGACAGCCGGAGCCAAACGCGGCGCGCTAGCATACAGCTGTATGCTGTATTGGCCGCGCCGCGCCGTTAAATTTTTAATTGGGGAAGACCCCAGCGGTGGCAGGTGGTATGCCTCCGGTGATAATCAGCGTGAGAGTGTACTACCCCCTTCATGATCGGCAGCTTTTGGGATCGTAGACACTTGATCTCTTACCTCCACCATCCTCGCTTCACACCACCAACATGTCCATCTCCAGAATTCACGCTCGCCAGGAAAGTCTCACCTTTTCACCTCTTCTCTGATCACCTCTCTCTGACCTATCTACTGACAATAGATCTTCGACTCCCGCGGTAATCCAACCGTGGAGGTCGACCTTTACACTGAGAAGGGCATGTCTTCATCACCCCACCTGGTAACTGAGGATAGCGCATAACAGCATATATAGGTCGCTTCCGGGCTGCGGTACCCTCTGGCGCGTCCACCGGCGTCCACGAAGCCGTCGAGCTCCGTGACGGTGACAAGAGTGCCTATGTCGGAAAGAGTGAGCACACGTCCTTTCTTTTGCGTAGTTTTTTGCAGCTCACATTGGGATAAAGGTGTCCTCAAGGCCGTTGCCAACGTCAATGAAACCATTGCGCCCGCACTGATCCAGTCTGGTCTCAACGTGACGCAACAAAAGGAGATCGACGACTTTTTGATCAAACTCGACGGCACCCCCAACAAAGGCAAGCTCGGTGCTAATGCCATCCTCGGCGTATCTATCGCTGTCGCGGATGCTGCTGCATCCGAGAAAGGCGTTCCTTTGTACCAACACCTTGCTGAGCTTGCAGGTGTCAAGCCCCCATACATACTCCCGACTCCCGCATTCAATGTCATCAATGGTGGCTCACACGCAGGCAACAAGCTTGCCTTCCAGGAGTTCATGCTTCTTCCCACTGGAGCAACCAGTTTTACAGAGGCGATGAGAATCGGCACCGAGACCTATCACACCCTCAAGAAGGTTATCAGTGCTAAGTACGGTATTGATGGTGTGTGACATGCACGCATACAAACCATATTCACGCCTTCATGCGATGTATTTGTCCTCCCGCATAGCCGTTAACGTGGGTGATGAGGGAGGCTTCGCACCCAACGTTTCTGGTGCCGAAGAATCGCTCGAGCTGCTCACGGAGGCGATCAAGAAAGCTGGTTATGAAGGAAAGATCAAAATCGCGCTCGATGTCGCTTCTTCCGAGTTTTACAAGGAGGGGAAGTACGATCTTGACTTCAAGAACCCGAACTCGGACCCGACTAAGTGGATTTCTGGGGTCGAGCTTGCCGACCTCTATCTCGGTTACATCAAGAATTACCCCATTGTATCAATCGAGGATCCCTTTGACCAGGATGACTGGGAGGCCTGGTCGCACTTTACCTCCAAGTCTGGTATTCAGATCGTTGGTGACGATTTGACCGTGACAAACCCTCTGCGTATCAAGACGGCCATTGAGAAGAAGGCGTGTAACGGTCTCTTGCTGAAAGTCAACCAGATTGGCACCATCTCAGAGTCCATCCAAGCGTAAGTCATCACCGCTAAGCCTATGTGGTGTTAGGTGACACTCATTTGGCACGCAAGTGCGCAGCTCTCACAGTCCGACGGGTGGGGAGTTATGATTTCTCACCGCTCCGGCGAGACGGAGAACACACTCATCGCAGATTTAGTCGTTGCGCTCGGCACCGGTCAGATTAAGACCGGCGCGCCGGCACGTAGCGAACGTGTCGCGAAATACAACGCACTGCTCCGTATCGAGTGTGTCCCTCATCCTTCCTTCCTTTGCTTTTTGGGGTACTAAGTTTGTGCTTGTTTATCAGGGAAGAGCTTGCAGGCAACTGCTCGTACGCTGGCGAGAGGGGCCTTTCCGCGGGTTCAACCCACCCCGCTCTGCTTCAGAAGTGAAAAAAGAGGGCTACAGTGCACGTAACTTTGAAAGCAGCAGAAGTTGGAAAGAATCCTATAGACTCGTGACCCTCTCCCCCTCCCCGTGTACTGTGCACTCAGAGCGTCAGAAACTAAAAAAATGTATTGCCTATAAGTTAATATAAAATGCTTCTGGGCCCGGTTAGACACTCTTCAAAACAAAACCAGGCTTTGCACCAAACTGAAATGACCTACGGCAATTGCGTCATCTACAGAGACCCGTGATGTGGCACGTGACAAGTGTTGAACTCGGAAATGGCCGCTTGGACGTACAGTATTGGACTTGAATGAGTGGAGGCTATGGATGTCCAACCCCTGCACAGACGCGGAGAGAAACCTGGTCACTGTTTCATTTTGCACGCGTGCTAATCGTGATGCATCTACCAAGAACAACAATTTGCTTGAACTGGCAAACGGACATGGTCACGTTTTCCCCCACTGCACTTCACGCCAGGTTTCTCGGGACGACATGAAAAGAAAAAACCAGCATAAATTAGTAGGCCTTTGTAGGAACACGTTTAATGAAGCTTAAGGTGGTTGACTTGTTGATAGATGCGGTCGGATGTATTGAGTAGACTGTCTTTCCAGATGGAGTGAGATAACTCGAACTCGGCTATATTGACACTGTAGGCCCTCGGCGCCCTGGGCAGCGTGATGTCGACTGCTACTATGGATGGGAAGTGGAATCACATCGCACTGGCATTAGCAATAGGGCAAGTCAAAGGCCTCGTAGTGCGTATATGGTGTGCATTGGCAGGCCTAGGGCCTGGTCATTAGCATATAATGTGTTTGTAGTAACATCCCTCGTTTGTCTGGGATGCCGAGCGATGGTCGGCAGTGTGGTGGTTGGCCGGAACACTGGCTGCGGAAAAATTTTCGGGTTACCTGGTTACTGTACGTACAGTAGTGAATATCTCGGAAAGAACAGCGACGCCCACAGCAGTGAAAAAGCACAAGATTCGGGAGTTGGCGCATGTTACGGAACACCGCCCAAAAAATGAAGTTGTATTCTATTCCATTGTAGTTTGCTCTAAATCACAGCAAGCAAAGCGGGCCGTTTTGGGGGGACATAATGGGACTGGCCACTCTAAAATTTGAACACTTGACCCTCGGTATATCCTAACTCCTTGAGAATACCACCGATCGCACCCTGCTTCATGCCGTCCTTCTTCCCTGCAATTGCGTTAACCTGTCCCGGCGGACCTATTGGCCCCGTATCACAAAGCAAAAACTCAGAGTCAGCACCGATCTGCTGATCCATGACCCGCGGAGGGAAACAGGGGGGGAAAGGGACGGAAAGGCAACGCACCGCATATCAACACCTTGATCTTATCACCTTGTTCCGCAGACGGGAAGTGCGCCTTGATGAGATCGTGGCTGACGTATCCTGATGTGCCGGTCCATCCCGCGGGGGGTTTGTCAAGCGTGTGCACAACACGGAACGTGTTCGGATGGGCACGCTCGAGTGCCGCGAGCTCCTCACGGAGGAGAATGTCCGCTTCTGTGACGTTGGCATAAAACAGGGTGAAACGCGTCTTGTTTGCGGGGTCGTTCAGCGCGTGGTTGAGCAACTGGTATAACGGTGTGATGCCCGAACCGCCGCCAATAAGCGCGACATGTTCAAACTCGTTCGCTGCGATATTTATTTATTTCGTTTCAGTGAAACAAAGCGGCGAGGATTAGATAATGCGCACGTACCTTTGTAAGGGAATTTGGAGATTGGGCCCTTGATGGCGAGGGTGTCGCCCGGCTTGAGTTGCTCGTGCACATACTTGCTTATCAACCCGGTCTCGTATTTCTTGATCAGCAACACGAGCTCGCCTTCATGCTCTGGGCTCGAGATGGGCGTGTAGGCGCGCACAGCCAAATTACCCTTTTTGTCTACGGGTGCACCAGCAACACCTTCAGACGCGCGCACAACGACAAGTGACGTGATGGGAGAGAGCGCCGCGCCGCCATCGGGTAGTTCAAAGATAAAGCGCGCCGTGTTGTGGTTGTACGGCTCGACCGCCTTGAGCTTGAGATCGAGGAAGCGCTCCGGGTCTAGCGCAGACTTTTCCTGCTTCGGCTTTGTCGGTGATGACGTGGCGGAGGAAGAGAAGGGCATTGGTGAACCACCGAGGTAGACATACGCGGCGAGCCCTACCAGACCGGCGCCGCCGAAGTAGAGCGGGAGGTTGGATGACTTGGTAGGTCCGCTGGCACTTCCGGTGGAGAAATAGCGCGCTGGGGCTGAGCCCAGAGTACGGGTGGCAAGACGGAGGAAGGACATCAAGGAGTGTGAGAGCTAAGCAAATCGTCGAGGGCGCAGCAATGATTGCGCATATTCGGGCCGACGGCCCGCTATTCAACGAGTTCTCCCCGTTAATTTATGTCACTACACAGGGTATAACAACGTAGTAGTAACTTACTAAGTACGGTACATGCTCCTCAGTGTGATCAGGGTGATTTCGGGTCAGCGCTCACCCCTTGGTCAGGTCCACTGCCTCCCATCAACGCTACCCCTCCCCCAGGTGCTACCCAATCATTCGGAACGTCAACGTATCTTTTCAGCCAAGATTTGGCAACTACAAAGTCGTTCCTTAGCTGCGCGTGTGCCGCAATTATTCCATCTATGGACCCTGTTCCTCCCGCCTTTGTCTCGGTCTCGGTCCACGCGCGAATGACATCCCGAAGGCGGGAACATGATTGTTGTACTTCTGTGACCCCCATAGCAACAGAGGTGTCCTGCAACGAGATGGCCAACAACAACAAATTGGGAATATCCTTCTTCCCTCTGAATATCCGCAAGGAGGCCACTCAGTGCCGGAGCGACAGTTGTCGAGGAAAGAAAGTGGAGATTACGCACAAGGCTCGGTCCATGTCGACAAGCGTTGAGTGGGCCCCAGCCAGATAGGTGTCGACCATCTGCGTGGAGAAATCGGTCGAATCATGGTCATTCAAATCAACGATACTCTGAAAGACGTTGGGGTTGATGATCCCGTCAGAGACCTTCGGTTGTTGTCGCTGCTGTTGGGCCTGCGCGTGCATGTGAGTACGTCAGATCAAAAGCTGCCGGTCGCGCCCATCTCGCAAAGAAACACTAATTACTAAAACGCAAAGGAAACATTGCACACACCTGAGTAGTTGCAGTGGGCTCTGTAGATGGCATGGGCGGGCGTTCCGATATGTATCAAATATGAAAAAAGAACCAAGCTGTTATACTCGAGGAGATGAAAGGGGTGATGAATCTCAACCTTTCATTGAGTCACATCGACTGGTAAATATGAGAAAGGGAGGTGGGGAGGAACATGCGACCATACCATGCTGACTCTTGCCGTGGTCCGAGTCAGTACAGTATAACCCGTTCCGTGGTTCATATGGCTTCTTTTGTACAGATGTCTTGTTCTGCAACTTGGGGGCGTAAATCTCCGGTGTTAGGTAAACGTAATAGTAGCGCCCCTCCCCTGAGAGAAAGTCATCTGGTTTGGTCTTTTGCGGACGAAACGTATTGGGACACGCAGTACTGTGTCGCGCGCAATGGCTCGGAAAGAAGGCACCCCCGGGGCGGGGTGAGCGCGGACTCTGCGCTCCAATCGAGGATGAGCGGGACCCTCAGCCGTTCTCGAGGAAGTTCCTTGGACGACGGCAGCGGAGCTGGGGCAAGATTCCGCGACCACCGCAGTTGTTTGGCGGAATAGATCTTGCTTCCAATGCTTCGTTATCTTCAGCAAAACATTTTGTTCAACGATATCAGATGCCAGTGAAAAAAATGCGATGGCAACGTGAGAAGTGCGATGACACCCAATTTAATACTCTGATGAATAATTTAGGCCGTCTCTCGCTCATTAAAGGTATTCAATCACACTGTAAACTATCACTTCACTTCCATTTCCCCACATGCGGAGCTTGAAAGCTTGAACATCTTCACCCGCGTGTCATCGATGTCATCCATCGTGCTCCGGTTGATTGGGACCTTAGATAGGAACGTTTTCTCTTGTATCGTCGTACCTTAAATAATTGTGTCCAAATGTAATTAGGTCAGCATTGACAACGGACTCTTTCCTCTCACCTACAATCCGCAGTCGCCCCACAATGATGCTGGAAAAAATGTATAAACTCTACAGCGTCACAGTCTTCTAGTCTGAACTTTTTTTTTTCATGCATCACAACCGAGATAGCGCCCGAAATAAAATAAAAAAAAGAACTTGCACAAGTCCGGTGTGGTACGCAGCACACGATTGGTTTTCGACGAAAAGGTACTAATTCAAGGTGATCTTTAAGGTGACCGATTTTCATGGCCTGGCGCTCTGCCTGAGAAATTACGCACGTCTTTCAGTTAGCTCCATGACATGAGAAAGTTGGTCATGGGGTCATGGGGTGTGTGATACTTCCAGGGCTCGAGTCCACTAAACCCTACACAAACGTACCTGCCACATCTAATCACATTAATTATGACCGGCTGAAACCAATACTCCCCAGCCACGTGACGCCACATTCTCCATCGGAGTCTCATGATGCGTATTCGATGTTGTCCGAGTGGAGCTTATGGTGGAAAACCGGATGCATACGACAGGGTGGGGCTGCCGTAAAGAGGAAAAATGTACCTTACCCACGCACCCACCCCATCACCGCCACCGCAACTCGAACACTCTCCTCGTAACGTAGGCACGCGCACACGCCGACCACAAACGCGTACTCCAAACACAACAGGCAAGGCAGACACGAGGATGGCAACAAGCTACGCGCCAACGGGGTCACACGAACATACGGGCCCCCAACTCACCACGCGCGCAACTCTTCCCATCCCAGCACGACTTCACCACGTGCACCAAACCCCCTGATGTACTGCGATACGCCACGATGGCCCCAGGCTATGGGAGTAGTAAATACAGGAGGAAATACCGCCCACCAGAAAGCGTTGAACCACATCATCATGGCTAAAATGGTGTTAGTGCTACATAGGGTTCTGTACCCGCAGGCGCACGTTAATGGAGCGAAAAAAAAAGAGGAAGATGTCAGTAGACGGTGCAACAGGAGACCAACCGAGCAGTGACCTATTGCCCCCCGCCCAATTACGGCCAGTCTCACCTTTTGTCGTTTAGGTATACCACTTTTCTCGCGTTCCCCTGGAGCGAATAACAGCGCTCGCCGCTTGGTGATAAAAGGTTTGTTATATTACATGAATTTACCCGGATTCACTGCAGTCGTTTCTCAACGCGGAATCTCGAAGAGGGATAGACTAGTAATTACTGATACCAGATTCAGATTCCTCGGCACGAAGGGAGCTTTTTCCATGGGACAAGCTCCTGAGTATCGAGTGAACGATTCCTCTGCGTACTGTGGATTGGAGGAATGACCCTGGTCCAAACTGGGAAAGTGCTTTACCGCTGAAGGAAGCAGATCGGCGCAGGCTGTTTCTGTTTGCCGTCCTTCCTTCCTTCTTCCCTTCTTCATTTCTCTTTTTTTTCAAGGGCACCAACAAGTGGCAAAGTGCCGACATCCATGCTGCATTGGCGTAACGTAAACGCTACGATTAGTCCGCCATATTTCCTAATCTAATGTACATCTTGGTGCACTCGCTCATGGTAACTGCTGAACCTGCGATTCCGTCCTCAGGAGGCGTGGCAATAAAACGCTTGCATTCGTTCTTTTTATTTCTTCCTCAGTTCAGCCAGAAAAGGTAATATCGGTGCCGTAAAATGAAAGAATTCGAAGATGAGAAAAAAAAAAGGAGCTCCCGTCGCGCCCATGACGTTTTCACTTCTTCCTCATTGGCTCAAAAGATGTTTGTCATATGGCTATGCGAGGTGATGAGGTACGTGGCGCGTAGACTGCCGCACATAATCCTACCCTCCGCTCGTGATTGATGTGCTTAATCTTGACGCCCATGCGGAGGAGAGCCTAGTGGAAGGATCCTTCGATCAAGGGATCTGAAAATACTGTACTTGTACCAAGTCACTTCAAGTTGTCAATGTGACACATGTTGTATTGTACACTTCATCCGCAAATGAATTCAAGGACGTATTAGCACACCCGCAATCGCGTGACAAGAGTGTCAGAGTATGTGAGTCGATTCGGACCGACGTGAGACAAGTGGCTGTCCACTCCACAGCGCCCTGCCAAGCCAAGTTCCGCGACTGAGACGGAGCGAGCGTCGCCGACACTAATACTATAGCCTGAATGCTCACCAGCAGACCTTAACTTCTCGTGGCTGGTCCACGTCCATAGATTCTCCCAAAATTGCCTGGTTGTTATCGTCCTTGCCTTGTTGTCGGGGAGGATCTATGCGACCAATCTCCGCGATCGTGGATAGAAGAATGGGACCCAAGAATGGCACAGAGCTTTACATCCATTCTAAGCAGCGGAGGACAGGCCTAGGGCTCCTTGATGCCATACAAGACGGAGCAGCGCCGAAAGAACTGCGTTTGTCCTTTCACTTCAGTCCGGTCGAGAAAAAGCCATCGAGCACCTCGTGTGCCATCGTAAATCAGAAACTTTCTACCGTGACGGGGCGCCCGACGAGGTCTTAGTCTTCTGACTTGCTATTGTCGAATCAGGTACAGGCATTAACGGAGGACGAAGAGTGCCCCGTGGCTTGATTCGTTTTCTGTGGCGAAGCGCACGTATCGAAGGTGGTGGCATGCGGTTCAAAGCCCGGCGCACACCTTACCTTAGAAGAATACCTCGTGGCACGACTCGCGGCGACTGATGGAGGCCTGCAGAAAGCTTAGCCACATGCTTCTGATGAAGGATCGTGAGCGACGAGGATGAACGGAGGACGACAAACAGAGCAAAGAGTGTCGGGTCTAAGTCGGGTGGTTGCACCTAGATAGCGGCCTATTTTCCACCGAGTGTCGTACTTGAGGGGGTTCAGGAACAGCTCACGTGAGGACCCTATGGGGGCACAGCACGGCTGAGTGTTGTCCAACAGACATGTCCAATCTTCCTAATACAATAAGACACACAAGTCATGGAATTTCCGTATCTGCAGAGATACTGCAACTTCTTAAGATTCGGAAGGAATCCTCTCGAACGGCACTGAGGAACGTGGTGATACGGAGTCTCCTCAGTCCAGAGCCGGTCTATCTCGGCGTAGCATCGGGTGATCTCGTAAATTGTGTCGTATAGACGGTCAAAGGCGTTCGCGTTCTGCGGAAGGGGTTACGGAGGCATTGCGCCATGGCTTAGACACGTGAACTAGTACACAAACCCGGGGATAGAGCGATGAGCACAATGGCAGAGAATACAGACACTGGACGTCATAGCGACTACGAGTTGGCGTGCTAACGCTTCCCGCTGCCATATCAGGCCCATATGCATATGCTGCTTCAGTTGGGGCGTATACACTTGAGGGAAGATTCCATCGTATTTCACGCAGGGGGTGGTTGACGCATTGAAAACTGAACGTCTTCTCGATCAACAGAAGAGCAGGGCTGACCTGTCGCATTCGTGATGCGGGTGCTGTATTCACACCAAATTCTACGGGACCGCCGAGTATAAACGCATGTGTTGCCTAATTTGGTCGCGAGCTGTATGCTGTGCTGGGCGCGATCTCCAAACCAAGCTATGGCTTAGGATCGGGGAGAATCTTGTGGGAAGCTGAAGGGAGAAGGAAGGGTACTCGTTTGTGAGATTTCGCGGTGGAAATCTACTTGGTGGAGCAACACGACATTGTCAACCTTCTGAACGATAGTGATGGTCAGCCGTGTTCTGACTAGAAAAACGCTATCACTGGCAGTTTAGCGAGAGAGATCAAATAGTTCACGGGATCTCATAATCGAAGATCGACTATCGTTTGTTGTACGACAAAGTTATGATCGTCGACACGCCTGTGACGACATAGGCCCCACCGTGGGGCTAATCAGTTTCCAAAGCAGTGCGCTGATGCACGGCTTTGTTTGCTGGACGTATTCTGGATGAAAAAGATATTACGTTTATTCGTGTCTAAAGGGAAACAAAACGACGACGTCGATGGTGCCAGTGTGCTGTGTTGTCTTGTGCTGGGGGTAGAGTAGAGGGAGCTGATATGGAAAGAAGGGTTGTGGGGTGGGGTGAATCTCATCTCATCTATGACGTCTATAGATATTTTCGGCATTTTTTCTTTTCGGGGGGAGGAAGAAGCTTCTGCGGCTGCGGGTGGCTCCACAGCAGGGATAGAAGAGCACGCTCGGTCAAATACCAAAGATCCATCATACTCCACTTGAAGCCCCTATTCCTCTACCCCCAACTCCAACTCGAACTCACATAGTTCATGTCTTTCGTCAAACTCAGCATCTTTGGCACTTCATTCGAAGTAGGTCCGTGTCCATATGTCATTCCCACCTCTCTCACTCGCTGGCAGGTCACCACAAGATATGTCGATCTTCAACCCGTCGGAATGGGTCCGTCACCTCCGTCATATACATCTCATCCCGTTTCACTTACCTCGTCCTCATCAGGAGCGTTCGGGCTTGTATGGTACGTCTTTGCAATCCTCCCGGCTATCCCGCAACGGCCCCACGCATACTCATTCTCCTCAGTTCCGCAAAGGACCAACTCACAGGCTCATCCGTCGCCATCAAGAAGATCATGAAACCGTTCAGCACCCCCGTTCTCTCCAAACGTACTTATCGCGAGCTCAAACTCCTCAAGCATATTCAACACGAAAACGTCTGTCCGTTTCACCATCTCTTGACTTTTATTGAGCCCATCCTGCCTTCTCACCAGATCATCAGTCTTAGTGACGTTTTCATCTCTCCTTTGGAAGACATGTGGGTCTCTCGGCTCCCCTTCTTGCCAATCCGCCCTCATCGCCTTGCTATCAGTTATTTCGTGACCGAACTCCTCGGAACTGATCTTCACCGGCTGCTTACCTCCCGACCGTTAGAGAAGCAGTTTATTCAGTATTTCTTGTATCAAATTTTGGTGCGTGTCACTCTCCCAGTCTCTTCGACGCGTGTTCTAATCTCTCCCGGTCAGCGCGGGCTTAAATATGTGCATTCCGCTGGCGTTGTGCATCGTGATCTCGTGAGCAGCAGCACCAGTCCCGGAATCTCTTATGCACACACTCTAAACTTCGTGCCGTAGAAACCAAGCAATATCCTCGTAAATGAGAATTGCGATCTCAAGGTGCGCGCCCAGTTATCTGTCATTTCGTGGCTGACAGCACCGCAACTCAGATATGCGACTTTGGTCTTGCCCGCATACAAGATCCGCAGATGACCGGCTACGTGTCAACCCGGTATTATCGCGCCCCCGAGATCATGCTCACGTGGCAGAAATACGATGTAGCTGTCGACATTTGGAGCACGGGGTGCATTTTCGCCGAAATGCTCGAGGGCAAGCCACTCTTTCCGGGAAAGGACCGTACGTCCTCCCTCTAAACTTTGTTCACTGATTCTTTCCTTTTCCTAAGAACTCGCCATGTAGATGTGAATCAGTTTTCGATCATCACCGAGCTCCTCGGGACGCCGCCGGATGATGTAATCGAGACCATTTGCAGTGAAAATGTACGCATCGCAATAGTCGTCTCGGTTGTTACGACGGCGCGTACTGATAAATTTAGACCCTTCGTTTTGTGCAAAGTCTACCGAAGCGTCAACGGGTGCCGTTCAGCGAAAAGTTGCGATGCAACGACGAGAGTGCGCTGGACTTGCTCGAAAAGATGCTCGTGTTTGACCCACGCAAGCGAATCAACGCGACCGAATGTCTCGCCCACGAGTATGTCGCGCCCTATCACGATCCGACAGATGAGCCGGTTGCAGCCGAAAAATTTGACTGGAGCTTTAACGACGCTGATCTTCCCGTTGACAACTGGAAAGTCATGATGTATGCGGAGATTCTTGGTATGTGTGCTATTGTCTGGGCTTGGCAAGATGTTATGTTATGAATTGACGCAAATTCGTATAGAATTCCACGAAGTGACCACAGAACTCCCAACCAACGGTGCTGTACCCGAAGGAGCACTTACAGGGCCGGACGACCGCTACGCTGCTGCAGCTGCCAGTGCGCCTGTACCTGCCGCTACTACCACCAACACTGTCAGCACAACGGCGACTACTACCGCTGCGCCTGCAGCAGCAGCGGCAGCGGCACCGGTGGCAGCAGCACCGGTGGCGGCGGTGGCGAAATAGTTGCATATTGAAAAGTTCATGTGCCAATTGAGAAGAGGCAACACCTGCAGACAAGGGATATCCTGTGCGCGCATGTACTGCACAATATGATGTATGATGTATGGTGCCATTAGGCGGTGGGGAACACAGGTTGTATTCTTTTTCATCCCCCCCATTTTTCTCGATTTTCTATGGACAGTTACCATTCTTCTGGGTAGAGTAGGGTAGAGCGTTTGGCAAGGGATGATACGCGGTATGATTACGATACACGGCTAATTACTGTATAATAATCGTTGCCAGGACTGAAAAAGAGGTGAGGCTTGGATTGGGGTGTCGTTAAATTTGGTCCGAGGGTTTGGAATCCTTATGTAGCTGCTTTGGAATACAAATACACGTACACGTGTCTGTTTGATCGTCCTTTTCCGGGGAAATTTCGGGAGATACACAAATTGATGATCCACGGTTGCGTTTGCATTCGCATAGACGACGACGACAGGAAAACAGACAGCGGAAAGAAAGACACGTGGACCTTACCTTACGTTCTGCTCCCTCAGGGACACAAGACGTACCACGTGTCACTCCTTTGACAACACTTTCGCTTCCCGACCCTATCAGAAAGAACGAACGACATGGGGCATGGGGCAGTCCGCGCATTTTAGGGGTGACAAAAATCACGTGCTCGACGGAAATAGTATGTCATTCCCGCGCGTTGCACCGTCCTCTGGCTCTCTGTTGCGCTGCTGCGTGTGAACATGAACTTCCCTGATGGATTCACTCAGAAACTTTTATGGCAGCTATTGTACATCGGCCTTCTACACTTGCAGAAGGAGCCGCTGTAGCAGAGCCGAAACTACGCATATAACTTACACGCGTAATCATGATGTTTGCCACAACGCCACAACCGAGCGCTGACAATCAACCGAACATTTTGTGCCTGTTCTTTGGCATGACACGCTGCAAGGAACGTCGATCGCATCGCTGGAGGTTAAAGAACGCAGCCCCCTGCCATCATTACATATACAGTATCGCAGTCAAAAGGTCGTCAATCTTTCAAAGGGCCTCACATCCTTGTCATACTCATCTCTGCTTCGACAGGGCGATCTACTGACATCCTGTTGCAATAATCGTGACGCATGACACTTATCCGCCCAATCGGCGGATGCAGGCGATAGTTTGAAGCCACTGTACTCGTGATTTTTTTTCAAATCAATTACGGAAAGTTACCTTGAAGCGTCATTCTGTATTTCAGTGTCGCGGACATAGTGGACAAGCTTTAGTCCGTGCCTTCGGCACGGGACTTCAGCTTCAGCTTGTAAACGTGGATTATGGATTTGAAGATGAGGCTCTCATCGATGTCGGCGGGATTCTCAACAATTCCCCTATAGATCTTAGTCGTCTCTTGAATCTGAATTTGTGAAAGTATTGTATGGTCCTCATTTTATCCTATTTTCAAAGTTTTTGATTAATGATTATCATGATACAATTCTCAGCTCTGGAAGAACCGTCCACGCCCGCCCTGTTTAGAGCCAATGCCCATACAATATAGCTCGATCCTAACTTTTCGGTAGGAGAAGTTATCATCCGTCTCTAATTGTGGATGGTATCATGTTTCGTGTATTTGGTTCGTATGTTTGTTTGTTTGTTTTCGAGGTGGAAAGGTGGAAACTTTATTCTAAGTGAATGAGGAAGAGAACTAGTCTTCATTTCCGGAGCCCCTCTGAGACCGCTGTTCCCCATTCTACTTACGTTCTCAACGCAAGGTATTTATACATGGGATTTATGAGAACATGGCGGGTTATGTCTTGCCGTGATTGGGTTGAAGTGTGTCGAAATGGTGGCAACACATCATGACGGTACGGTGAATGAGTTCCCACTTGTCTGATCAGTCCTGATGCAGCTTGAAAAATAGGTCTATACTACATACAGAAAAGCCGAGCTCAGTGTTAAGGAGCAAAAGATTGCACTCGTATACCGTTACGCCTACATTAGCTCTCCGAACTCATGCATGCCGTGCCACCGCCTCGCCCGCCCAGATATATAATACCGTCACGGTGCCCGCACGTCCTTGTCGAACTCAACCCCAACCCGGGCCCGAGCTGCGCGCAAAGTGGATCCAATGCAAGTACTACTCTCGTACCCCCTCATTTCCGTGCCATATTAATATTATCACGCTTACGCGCTCCAACATGATTGACAATTGTGGTTTCAAGTTGACGATTCAAATCAACCGTGGGAATTCAGGGCACCTCTCGGGTCGTGGGTGCCGAATAACGGAACAGGAACAACGCAACGGTCTCAGGCGCTAAGCCATTGAGCCGCCGAAAACCACATTCAAGCAGTGCCACCCACATAGTAGCAGGGCTGTGGGCTCGTGTGCTATATGCGTACCACTGCGCAAGCCAAGATAAAGGGTTAAGTGCAGCTTGAAGGTCACGTGGCGGGCGTTGGTGAGCTAATTGAGATCTGGGTTTCGTGCGCCATTGAGTACTATACTGAGTAATCCATATCTCCTATCGACATATCCCCCTTCTGCTTCTTCAACTTCTACCATTCACGGCCTATTCGGAATTAGTTTGTGTGACGTCCGTCATAACTGAATGCTCTTGTTGCTCTCGCCTCCGCAGCCCCTCCGCAGCCTCATGGTGAGCAGCCTCCCGATATGTGGCGTAGGTGTTCGAATCGACATTGTCTGCATAGTGGTATATCTAGATCTATTCCTTTGTTGTAACTGTAGCCCTTGATCTCATCTTTGGGATCGCCTCCAAACAAAGCGTCAACGCACGATATCCACCCTCACGGAGAGTGCATTGATCTTAGACCATAGCAGACCGTTTGGGTGAAGGTTGTATATTAAGGATTGGACCAGAGGGCAGGATAAAATATAGGATAAAACGTGATGCATGTGATGAAGCGAGAAATTACGAATAGTACCAACGGAAACAACTAGGAATCTTGTTCGCAGTGGAGCACATATATAGTTAGGATGACATGAATAGAGATTTCCCAAGAGGAAGGCGTAGAGGGGCAGGCAATGATGTGTTAGAAAGAAGAAAGAAAACGAAGAACGTCAATCTCTGTCTTGGCTCTTGTTAGGCCAGCTTCGATCAAAGCTTCCTTTCCTTCTACTCAACAGCAGCGGTGTACGTAGTGTACTTAAAGCAGAGGTATTCCGTAGATAGTGCAGTTGGACAAAACGATGGCAGAGAATGAAACCCTAACAATTGGAAATGAAAGGGGACGGCCAGAGGCATAGCGATGGCGGTGACTCGGACTCAGATTGTTGGCGTGCCCGCGGCGCTGCGGCTAACGTCATGTCTGTTTCGGTATCAATGTCTTTCTAGCAGCGAAGACAGAACATGCGGCGACTGGGAACCACATAGATAAACGACAGCAATCTAGTTAATTGTATCCGAGTGGGACCTCAGCTAGGATTTGGAGCATCAACGAGGTTATCTATCTCTGATGTTCACAAGACTAGCCATATGCAAAGTTGTAGTGACGGGGAATTCGAAACAGCAAAGTGGAGACACAAAAAGCTGGGAGACAAGTATACGTACCGATTACCGAGTGAATTCAAACCCGACAATTCACGTCGGCAAGATCCGAGTCGGAGGCGGACGTGAGAGAGACAAAGGAAAGAAACATGGTGGGCCTGCCAGTACCAGTGTCCGTGGTCCGTGGCTTAACCCTTTTCTGGACACCAAGCTTAGGGATCCGTCATGATTCCCCTGTTTCTATCATGCATGAAGGTGAGATTCGAGTCGTGAGTACTACTGAGTTGGTCTGAAACCAAGTGGCCGTGACGTTCAATCACGGAGCTGACAATTTAAATGCAATTGTAGAATGACACACTCACGCTTCCGGTCATCTCAATCTAAACGCTCGACTCCCATCTTACAGGTAGCAAAATAGGTAGCTACCAGAAGCGATACCAGTATCAGCTGATGTTATGAAGATGTTCACCAATCACCATAGTCGACACTCGACACTGACACTGGCAGTTCCACAGAAATGTATGTCCACCAAGCCAAATTGAGAAGACGGGGAGCTCCAGCACTCTGGCCATCTTCGCTGTGATGGAACCGTGACTCCGAGTCCACCATTAGACGCTTGGGTTGTCTGAGGTATAAAGGGGAACCCATTTTCCCTTCAAATTTCACACCAACGTCGTCGTTTCTCGATCGTTCTATCCTCCTTTACCAGTTTGACTCACTACGAGAAAATGATGTTTGTGAAATCCCTCATCGCTCTATCTTTTGCGGTTTTCGTTCTTGCTGCTCCAACTTCAGATGGCGAATACAGGCCCGGAGGTGGACCGGGTGGTGGCCCTCCCGGTGGGTTTGGTGGCCCTCCCGGCCGTCCCGGTGGGCCTGGTGGCCCGCCACCTCGGGTTGGTACGTCCTGCTCAAATTCATGTCCATTACACACAGGATTGACCAACTTTATGTTGACGTGGATGACAAAGGTGGCGGCGGTCTCATCGATGTCGACGGGATTCTTAACAATTCCCCTATTACCGCTACTGACCTCATAAATTTGTGAAGGTATTGTCCTCGTTTCATCTGTTCTAAAAGTGTTTGACCCTAAAATCTCAGCTCTAGGAGAAGTGCCCATGTCCGCCTTGATTCAAATTAGGGCCAATCCGCTCGTAGGATAGCTATATATCTTTTATTTTTGATTCAGGTTTATATACCCAGTACTTAAAAGTATAGCTCTATCTCTTGGCAAACCTTTTGGTGGGAAAATCTATTATCAAGCCTTGATTGTCATGTAACGGATGGAATCAACTTCATGTACCAGAGATCAGTCAACATAATTTGTTTTTAAAAAAACCTCGTTCTGTGTGAATGAGGACTGCTTTGAGAAGCCGAACGTTTCCTGGACCCTCACCGTCTCAGGCTGAGGCTGCTGTCCCTCATAGTGAGTACGCTCTTGACAGAAAAGACCTTTTGTGCACGCGATTTTAGGCCGTGACAGCTAGAGTGTTCAGTCATGGGAGCTAAGACACACCCAAACACTATTAGCGCACACTGTCAATGGCAGTGACATGTATCCACGACTCGGATGTCGCAGTTGGACTGGGCCGCCGAGCGTCATGTTCAAGTAGTACCAGTGACTGCACAGCATGGAGGATTGTGGCTTAGATTGTAGTACCAAATTGAATGTGCAAGGCGTCGAACTCGGTAAGGTCGTCATAGTATCACGGATAGTCCTTGCGGTCTTCATGTTGTGCATGTGTGATGCCACCATTGCTCAGTGCTCAGCGGCTCAACTAATACTGATAGGTGACGGACTTTCCGGAGTTCCTATAACATGACATTCTCGAAATGCCACTAGTGCTAATTGCCGTTGGAAACAAGGATCAACTGGTCAAACCAGTCAAGGGCACAAACGTAAGCACGTAAGCGCCCGCACCCTTTTCGACTCCGCACATGCCGCACAAATAGATGGTCTCAGGCTTGCTGTAGTAACGAGCGCCCCAAGCATGGGTATATTGTCAACGCTGGACACGGCCCATAAAGTGGACGAAGCGACAGGTGACTATGGTGCCGACCGAGGGAGGGTGCTTGGGTGAAGATAGGCTCTGATGACAAGCCAGACTAGGCTACGCGACAAGTGATTCAAAAGCTAGTAAGACACCAACGGAGGTAACGTCGCTCGCAAAAGAATTGATGCAATACTGATGACCGATTCAACTACGGGGCATCAGCCAACTTCTACCTGGTGGATGATGTTCTCACACTGCACTCACCTTGACCTTCTCTTGGGCCTTAGCTTCTGGTTCTGGTACTGCGATGGCAAGAGCAGCGAGACAAAAGAGTAGTAGTGTTGAGTTATCATGATCTTCATGATGGTGGGGTTAGAGCAAAAGAAGAATGGAACATCTGAGGCGAATAGCATAGGTAGTCGCTTTGGGTGCAGCTCAATGCCATAGGATCTCACGTGCACGGGAGGATCGGGCCGGCGTGCGCGCCCCAACTAACTTAGGCGGTGGCGTCAATGGCAATTAGCCAACATGCCACCAGGCTCGTCATCAGTGCAGCGCGCACGTCGTCCGACTGCGTGGGAGGTCACCTTTCCAAATGAACTTAGTGAAGGCGAGGCCGATGAAACAGAAGCTGAAGGACGGGAGCAAGAAGACAGGGAAGGAAATGAACAGAACGAACTGCGCTCGCTGAGCACCAAACGCAAGTCCTGTGGTGACATGGACGACCGCGTACGTCCACTTTGCACCTCTATTTCTGAATTAAGGCTCACTTTCTGCAGCCAGCGAAGCGCTATAGTCGTGAACCCCCACTGGAGCAGCGGAGCGGGGAGGACAAGGGAGGAGAGAGGGAAGAGCTGCTATATTATATTCCGCGTCCAGACGAGCTCCCCGAGTCTGCTCCAGACATTGCCTTTCTCCTCGGCGAAGCCGATGCACCCCTCCCCCTCACTACCTCTAGTGCCGAGGAGGGAAAGCCCGTGCGTGTGCTGCACGATTGGGCAGTCTTTGACGCACGGCCGAGCAAGGCCAAACGTGACGAGGGAGCGCTGGCCCTCGCATTGATATCTTTGCATGCGCTCGACGGCGCTCTCAATAGTGCTGACAGTCGATGTGCTCCGGAGGGCGCGGGCGTCGCGTCGCCCTTCTTTGAGAATGAGGAGGATGCCGGTCAAGAGGATGACGGCGATTATGATGATGACGGTGGCGACGAGGAAGAAGCGAGGGCAGTGTCAGTGCGGCTGCGGCTTGGGGCTTTGCTGAGATATACAATCGACTATACGAAGCGCGACGAGTATGGCCTTGTTCCTCTTTCCAGACAAAGATGGAGGTACTGATGTGTGGGTGTTGGGACACGCAGCCCGATATACCTTGAGACGACCTCAGCGTGGTACATCCTTGGCGTGCCTGCATCCACTTATTGCGCGCTGTACGCCCCATTCTTCCGTGCTCACAAGATCGCACAGGCCCTTGTGTGCGCCCTTATGCGCGATATAAACACTCCCATTGATGTGTTTCTTGCTGAACTCCAACTCACAGCCTGCGCGGTTACGGGAAACAGTAGTAATCCGTTGGACTCGTGCGACATACAGGAAGCGGTGACGTCGCGCGCCTAATTCACTTTTTTTGCATAGCTGATGACGACTCCTTGGTGAACTTGAAAGATCCCGACCATCCTCGCCGCGCTCGACACCCTCGACGAGCCTACAGTACAAAACATACGTAATACCTCGCTCCTCCGGCTAATCCTAGCCTCTCCTGGTGGCGCCAGCACTGGCAATCGACTCACCGCATCTCTACCCCTGCGGCCGCGGCCGCGTGCGCGTGCGCGTGCACGTCAGGTGCCATCCCGCTTACCAGCTATCGTAGGCAACCCCGATATCGCTGTGTTACGCCCAGAGAACCAGCGCCCGACGCACGTCACACCGCGAATCGCTGCACTTGCTACTGGCCTGTTCCGTGAACAGCTCGTCGTTCTCGGTCGGCGGCTACCTGTCCCGCTTTCACGGCGAAGTGCTGGTGTGAACGGCAGCAAGGTAGAGAGGGGGAATCTGATTCGCGCCCTCGCAATGGCACTGTGCGCAGAGGGCACGCAAAGTATTGAGGCGCCAGTGAGCTGGCGAGTGCATCCACGGCGACCATTTATGCACCGCGTGACTCTATGTGATGTACGGGGTTTGCTCCCCAATGTCGAGTTCAAGGTGCGTATCTTACGTCACTTGTGGCAGTAGTAAACGGAGGTGCCTGATCTGAGAGTTGTCGTAACTTAGGTTGGCGACGTCGTGCTTGTCCCCATTGGGGAGGACCAGGCGAAGAGAAGACACATGCTTGTGTCACTGCCCGCGACTCCGGAGGCCGCGCCGGTCGAAGCGCGGATTGCGGATTATTTCTGGTACTGCTTTTATTTTATTTTACCCATGCAGTGTACCCGACCGCGAATTTAGGTTCTGCCGCATTGTGCATATCAATGGCGAAGACGAACGCGTTCATGTACAATGGTTCGAGCATGCTTTCAACACGTTCCTCGAAGATATTGCAGATCCGCGCGAGTTGTTCCTGACCTCCCTGTGTGACACCCTTCCCTTGATCACGCTCTGTGGAACTGTCCGCGTCTTCGATATGTCCGGAGCCGCCACTATTAGAGACGATTTTGAAGGATACTTCTTCCGGTGAGTCCTTAGCCACATTCCCCTCCACTATGCTGATAAGATCGTCGAGATTTATGTATGACAAGAAGGACGCGTCGTTCACGGATCTACCATCCGTTGATGTGCACGTAGCTGCAGACCCACCACACAATTGCGTCGTCTGTGCGCGCCAAGAGGAAGAGGAGATGCAGTCACGTGGCCGCATCATTCGCAAAGCAGTGGCGGACCGGGCGGCGGACCGGACGATCACGGGGGTCGCTGTCCACGGAGCAACATTCCACGTTGGTGACTTTGTTCTTGTTCGAGCTGAGAAGGGTCCTGCGCATATTGTTCAGCTCGTTGGTATATATTCTGGTGATCCAGTCTGGCTTAGGGTGCAATTACTTGGGCGCGTGTCGGACATTACAGACCTACTACCATCTGACGAACTCAGAGACGAGGTATGCGCTTTGCTTGCGTCCGCTGCTGCACGACCTATCTTATTTCTCAGCGCCATCTATTCTTCACGGATGAAATAGAGGATGTGCCACTCGATGACGTACTCGCCCCGTGCTACGTCCTACACTACGACCTCATCTTCGATAGGGATCTTTGGACCACCCTTGGCGCAGGCTACTTTTATTATCGGTATCGCTTTCCGCGACGTTTTCCTACGTCATGGGATGAGCGCGAGCTGCTCGAGGAAAGCGCAGGGGTCGGATGCGTGACCTGTGCATTTATGCTCCAGGACCGCCTTGCGGAGGCAGTATCCTTCAGCGAGTATACTCAGACGCACAAGTTCAGGGCTTTCGATATATTCGCAGGCGCCGGTGCGATGAGCTTGGGGATGGAGGCTGCGACGGGCGGCATGAAGACTACACATGCCGTTGAAATTTCTCCCAGTGCGGCACGGACATTCAGGTTTGTTGTGTTGATAAGTCTCAAAGCAATCTGGAGGTGTGGACAGCGTCCTAACGAGGTTTCCTTTTTACTAGGCGCAACTCCCCGGGCACAATCGTCTACAACCAGTGTGTCAATGACCTGCTGCGTTATGCCGTCAAGTCGTACAATGGCTTGGTTGAGGAAGATGAGGTGCCGAAGGACATTTACGACAACACAAGCCTACCGCCGCCTCCCCAACCAGGTGACATCGACCTGATCACGGCTGGTTTCCCTTGGTACGTGTCCATCCTTCTGATTCCGCCCGCTGACACGCAAGGGGAACTCATCAGCCAGCCTCACTCCCGGTTGAACATGTTCCAAAAAGCTAACGACATGAAGAGCAATCTTATCTTGAATCTGCTCTCCTGGGTCGACTTCTTGGAACCAAAATACTGCATCTTCGAGAACGTTCGCGGGTTCTTGAGTTATAACCTCAATGCAGTCCAGGTAGACGAGCACCGCACAGCGGGAGGGATCAGCATGGGCGGGCTTAAGTTCCTCGTGCATGCAATGCTCTCAATGAAGTATCTCGTTATTCCTCAGTGATAACCCACCTACTGACCGCGTCCTGTATAGCTACCAGGTTCGATTCTGTTTATTGCAGGCAGCACATTATGGCACCCCACAGACCCGGGTGCGATTTTTCCTTTTCGCAGCGCGGCAGGGGTACCCTCTTCTTGCTGCACCGCGGCCAACGCATGACTTTCCACAAACTCATAAACTCGAAATTCGATTTCCGAATGACGACATTGCGCGGGCTGTGCGGGCTGAAGCGGGTTTGGCGCCGTTCAAGTTCGTCTCGATAGATGATGCCATTAGCGATCTACCACGATTTGATTGGTGAGAAATCTCCTACGGCTATCCCTTCTGAATTTCCTTTGCTATGCCATATGGTATCTTATAAATAATAATCTAGGATGAACCCAAACCCGAACCGTCTGCCAGCGCAGAAGCAGATTGAGGCGCGCCAACGCGCGGAGCAAATACCCGTGTTGGAATGCGACCCGGAGAAGCCGTACATTGGTCATGGGGGCGTAGCGCGGTACCACCATCCACCGCGGACGACATTCCAAGCCTGGTGCCGCAAGGCTCGCACAGAGAATCTGCAACATTTTACTCGGACGTTAAAGCCAGCAACGGTGGAACGGTGGGCGTTCAAACTGGGTACACGGAGCAGATGTACTGATAAGAGTGAGCGTCGTGCGGCTTTTAGCGTGGTCAATATTCCTCTGACTGCCCGCGCGGACTATCGGTGTATGGATCCGTCTGTTGACACTCTCCGTTTGCTGACTGGGTATATTGACACAGCACTGGAAAGGGAGCACTGGCAGTGGCAATTCTCCGATCCAGCCTCTGCAATAGCGAGGAAAGGTTTCCGACCAGGTGCGGACGAGGTTCTCAGAACTGCAATTGTGTCAGAAAGACTCTATTTCCTTCCCTTTCTTCTTTTCAAGGGCTGTATGGTCGATTGGATAAGAGCTATGTGTTCCAGACGACCGTTACGAACGTCGAGCCGACGGCCAAGCAATCACGTGTATTGAATCCTTATGTACGTCAACATCACGCGCTCTACACGCATCTTTCATTCAAAGCTTTTGAGTGTCATCGCATGGTCACCGTCCGTGAGTTAGCGCGTTCCCAAGGATTTCCAGATTCGTTCGTTTTCTACTCGATCAATGACAATGTTGTGACGGTGCGCCAACATACATTGTTTTCACTTCTCTCGTGCTTGAGAGTTGACCCGATCAGATGCACCGGCAAATCGGAAACGCCGTTCCATGGCCTGTTGCAGCAGCTATTGGACGCGAGTTGCGCGAGGCACGGTTTGAAAAATGGCTCAGGGACAGGCAGGATGCTATGATTGTTGAGTGATCATGAATGGTTATCCAGTTTGAAACCATACAAGTTACATATCGCGGGAAAGCACTTACACCTTAATGGGAGCACATAATGAATATACACAGAATAGCGTGGCTAAATACAAGTACAAGTAGGACAACTGGTTGATGAAGGTAATTACGTCATCTCACAAATAAAGATCCGAGAGAGCCCGACAAGAACAAAATTGGCACAAATAAAGGCAAGATGCAACAAATAAAGAGACGAGAGCATAGAATGGAGGGTACCGTATCGCTTAGGAGAGGTGATTCGTTGTTCGTTTTATTGGGGACAAGGAAGAGATGGCATCAGCTATAACTTTACCGCTTTCTTGGGCAGGTATTATATAGATCTGAAGGCTGGGACAAAAATATTGTTCGAATAGAGGGATACAGTACAGGACGAAGATACACAGCTGAGGACAGGATAGCTCGGTTCGGAATGGTTTCGGCACTCTATTCTTCTATGCTCTCCTCGATGTCCACCAACTCCCTACCTTCTTCCACCATCTCACCTTTGACACACCCAACAGCCTTGACCACACCGTCTCCCGAAGCCCGCAACACAGTCTCCGTCTTCATGCTCTCAAGCACCACAACCGCCTGGCCCTTCTTTACCCGCTCGCCAACGGCAACGCGCACCTCCACCACGAGACTCGGCATCGGGGCGCGAAGAGCGCCGCGTGCTGCCTGGTGCGCATCCCCACTGAGCTCTTCTACCCACGCTGGCGCACGACGTAGCAACGTCGTAACGTGTGCGCCGCTGAAGATGTGTAACCGCTCGGCTCCCGCGGTGCCCTGGGCTTGTGGGACGATAGTTGCGCGCGTCACGCTACCCGCGACGGTTGCAGAGAGCGATGTCGGGCTAGTAAGTGTGGCCGATACACCTCGGAGCTCGACTGGCGTTGTAGCGCCAGGAACAACATCAGTGGGTTGTACGACAATGTCAAAATGTCCGCCAGTCGGATGTTTAAAGATCTGCACAGAGACGGCGGAGCCCGTTTCAGTCTCGAACGAGATGGTGCGCATGTGTACGTCGCCACCGAAACGGCGCGCAGCAAGGCGCGTCCATGGTGTGGCGGCATGGGTGGAGGGCGGTCGGTCGCGAAGGACTAGGAAAAGAGCTGCTTGCGCTAGGAGCTCGGCGGAGGGCTCGGCGATAGGTGGGAGTAACTCATTGCGATATTTCTGCGCGGTAGTTATTAGACCATTTCCCACGGCCGCGAATGTGACGATAATATACCGGAATAAAGCCAGTTTCCACTTCGCCCGCTACGAACGCGGGATGACCCGCAAGTGTGCGAAGGAATGTAACGTTCGTTGACACCCCCACAACCTGATATTCTTCTAGTGCAACGCGAAGTGCACGTAGCGCCTCCATGCGGTTGGTCCCGTGCACAACAAGTTTGGCGATCATGGGATCGTAGAACACACCAATTTGGGCACCTATACTGAAACCTTGCTCGATCCGCACGGCAGGAGCTGTAGATACCGTGGCAACTGGTGGGGCAAAGGTGTGCGTTGGTATTGGTGTCGAGAGGTGGAGAAGGCGACCTGAATCGGGCAAGAAATCATTGCGCGGGTTCTCCGCATAGATGCGAGCCTCGAATGCATGGCCCACCATCGGAACCTCAGACTGAGAGAGTGGTAAGTGATTACCAGCTGCAACCTGGCCGGCGGTATGTTAACACAAGGACGGAGTTGCAAGTTGCGGTACATTACCTCGAGCTGCCATTCTACGAGGTCAAGGCCTGTAATCATCTCCGTTACAGGATGCTCGACTTGCAGTCGCGTATTCCTACAACACGGATGCTCAACCCTCCCCATGTCACCAGAAGGATAAACACATACATCTCCATGAAGTAGAACTTATCCGTGTCTTTATCGAAGATGAACTCAACTGTGCCTGCTCCGACATAATTGACTGCCTTCGCAGCAGCGACTGCCTTGGCACCTAAATCTGTGCGTAACTCAGAAGACAGACCGGGCGCAGGCGCTTCTTCGATGATCTTCTGATTCCGCCTCTGTACTGAGCAATCACGCTCCCAGAGGGATACAGTATTTCCTTTGGTATCGGCAAACACTTGGACCTCGACGTGCCTTGGTCGCTCGATGAATTTCTCCACTAAGACAGCTGCGTCACCAAATCCTTTAAGTGCCTCACGCTGCGCAGACTCCAGTGCTTCTAGGAAAGCTGATGAGCTGCGGACTGTCCGCATGCCCTTCCCTCCACCACCATGGACGGCCTTGATAAGCACAGGAAAACCTGTGGTGAAAAAGAGATGAGGGTGTTCAGGGATAGGTTGAAGACAAGACAAGCACCTATTTTTTCAGCCTCGTTGAGAAGGCGCTGCGGGTCCTGATTTGTACCGTGATACCCAGGAACACAAGGTACACCGGCGTCTACAAAGGCAAGATATGACAATAGGGTTTAATAATCAGCCAATTACTGGCACGGCATGATATATGACATCATACTCGTCATGATATTCTTGGATTCGCTGGGAGAACGTGTAAGTTGGGACCATAAATGAAAATTAAACCCAAAGTTACCTCTTGGATCCCATACTGACGATTGCACCGGCAGGAGGACCGATGAAGGTGATACCCTCTTTGGCCAGTTGCTCAGCAAAGTTTGCATTCTCGCTGAGGAAACCGTAGCTAAAAGAGATAGGTTATAGTAGATAGAGGAGGGCGAACAAATAGACTCAACCCAGGATGTACGGCCTACAACGGAGATAGAGATATAGGGTTTGATCGTGGCCAAGATATGAATGGTGTACGTACCTGCGCGCCGCTGCGGTGACAGACTTCGATGATCTTGTCTATTCGTAACTGCAATGGCCATTCAGAGACGCATACGACAGTCCACCGCGGTACGCACATAACTCTCGGCAGACTGAGCAGGGCCTATACAGAAAGCTTCGTCCGCCTAAAGCACGTGTAAAACAATCTGAAACGGAAAAACTATGACAACATACCATCTTTACATGGAGGGAATCTGCATCGACTTGACTGTATACAGCTACTGTGCGAATTCCAAGTTTCTTTGCAGTGCGGATGACACGACACGCGATTTCCCCCCTGTAAAAGGGTAAGAGCGTGTTGTGAGGACAACCGCACTTCGTACCTGTTCGCCACGAGTATTTTGTCAAAATGAGGTTTACGGTCAAGAAGTACGGTTCCCTCTGTGTTTAAACCTCAATATTGGCCGGAACGCTTCAAGGAACGGCATATACACACCTGAAGCTGCAACAAATCTTCGCACTCCAAATGGCGATCCTGTCTCCATCCTCTTCCCTTCTGCATGCGACGGAATGGGTTGCATCGACCTGAAGACCAGACTCGGATGTAAAACCGCCGCTGGGAAATGCATACGATTAGAGCGCTGCACCGCGCGAGAGATGACACGTGCGCTTGCAGTTGCAGAGGTTCGCGAGGGGACCATTGTGCAGAGCTTTAGACTACAGTCACGGTTGAAGCATGAGCGTGTTACTGTAAGATCCGTGTTCCGAGTGTAATTTTAGCGTCAAGCGTAAGCGCTCGCCAGCCCGTTCAGTTCCGGAATCAGCACTGCCACTGTCCACACACAGCTAAAACTCAAGGTCAATACGTTCTGACCTTTCACCCATTCCTTTACTATGCCATCTGGCACAAATGTTGGCTCAATTGACCAAGTCTTAGGCCTTGACGAGTGAGTTATCCCCGGCACCGTTTGCTCGTTCCTCTCTCTCATTTTCCATTACCTCTCTCCTCCAGACCATGGCAGTTAACTGGTACGAGTTTCTCAACAATTTAATATCCTATCTTACCGTTGCGTCCAGTCCTTCGGTCCCAAAACTTAGGCATGCTGCGCCCTGAAAGGTCCTGGCGGCCCATCATCACCCTGGAGGTTGATGGCCAGCACAAAGACGAAGTTATGCTTGGAACAGATGGCCAGAACCCGAATCAGAGGGAAATTATCTTTCTGTATGTTGAATTTCCGAGGCGTGATGACGATGATTCTGACCCCGTCAGCCATCACGCACATCACCAGACCTGTATCAAACTTGACGTCTGGCACAAGTCCCAAAGTAAAGCCAAAAGCCGGAAGCGTCGGCATCACGTTGCGTCAGCTGTGATACCCCTTGGCGAGGCCATGAAGAAGCAGGGCACAGATCCATGTGCGTCTCCAGTTGCTCTTTCCACGTGCCATGCTCATGCAATCCCTCAGACCTGGAACTTCGCCTGTCCGGTGTCTGTGCTGTACGAAAAAAGTCGGTAGCGCAAAAGCGCCAACCTTGCGCTTCTCTCTTCATCCGCTTACGACCACCGCCATCCGTCATGGCACCTCTAAAATTTGAAGATGAAAGCGATGAGGACGACTTGACCGTGATTAGCTCAGGTATGTCTTGGTCATGTCATCAAGAACGGAAGTCTCATATCTGCGAAATAGACAAGGATCTATCTGATACGCCCATTACACCCGTGACGGAGGGACACGAGAATCCGCCGCCATGGGCAAGCGCCGTCTCTGAAGAACCACCCACTGGACTCCGGCGACGCAGAGTCAGGGGTTATCATATCAACTCAGAGGAAGAACGCTCTGGCGAGTCTGACTGCTGCCTCAGTGAGGGTGAGGTGGAGGGAACAAAAACCTGTGACCCCTGGGAACCACCAATATCCTACGACGACGAACGTTCAACCATCCAACCAGATAACCTCGATACGGACTCTTGTACTTATACGCCCTCGACCATTTCAATTATTCTCCCTTCTTTACTTCCGCTAACATATGCTACTGACAATGCTTCCATTACATCCGGAGCATCGTTCGCATCGAGTGCATTCGACACAATGACCTACCATCGTGAATTACGCGAGGCGGAGGTCGATTCAGACTTCGACCGGATCCTCTCCAGACTATTATCCGAGTGGTATTATACCGGTGCATCAGTAAGCATGGCCGTCATCACAGGTGCAGAAGTGTGGACTCACCTTCCTTCCTAGCTTCTTTCCATCGCTGCGTAGATATCTCCATCCATTTGGCTATTTTGTTGCATGAACTGATGATACACCATAGCGTCGATACGACCGTGTTCGGCTTCTCACCCGGAAATCTCATCAACGTCGATGGCATCGCCAGACGCTCCCTGATTATCTCGAGCGTGGCCGCGGCGATCGGGCTCTTTATCGACGTCTGGTTTATATTTGCGTACTCTAGCGCCGACATACGTAAGTTCCAGGTGAGCTTCCCTCTCTTTTTTTCGCCTTGAAAAAAAAGGAGCGCTAATCGTCGACTCAGATGCTTGCGGTGGATATATATGGCTCGTACTTCTTCTTTGCTCTCTCCTCACGTCTGCCCCTTCTCGCGCTCTTTATCGCCGTCCTCGCCCTCGTTGGCTTCCTGGGTGCTATGGCGTGGACCGCGTGGCCTGCCGCCGTCCTCGTCATGTGCGTGCTCGCAGGCGTGCTCGTCACCCTCCAGTTCATCGTTTATGGCATCCACCGCATCGCGCTTTGTCTCGCATGGTTTCTGCGCGGAATTTGGTTGGGGGCCTGTTATGTTGCGAGCCGGGTGCGGGGGGTTTTCGCACGCAGCCAGGGCACTGATCATGAAGGAGAGAGCAAGGGCCAATCCAACTTGTGCGGCCCCGTTTCTGCGGGCGCGTCTGTACATATACACGTGAGGCATTCGACATAAAAAAACTGAATTCATGCTGTCTTCTGGCGGACTCTCTGCATCCTTTGTTTATACATGTATTTAGTAACATACCCCCTTGTAAAAGTCACAATGTCATAGAGGGTGAATATGGGTATGGGTAGACAGGTAACGATGTTCAATCTCAACGCATAATTCGACATATAACTCTATAACTCCCTATTGATCGTCGGAAGCCGGACTCAAGCTCAGGCTTGCTCTTGTACAAGTGACAGCAAAACAAGGACCTGCCAAGTAGCTCTTACAACCACATGGGTTCAGTCACTCTGCGATGGCACATCTCGCAGAACAAACTGACCGGTTAACCAGCATATCTATATAGCTATCTTGAATGGGCCACGTAATTATAATACAGTACAAGTATTAGTATGCACTGGTGACCCGCATATGTGGTAAGGCACAGCAGGTTACGGTACACGGTACAAACTGGGTGATGTGGCCTATAACAGCATAGTGGTTCATTATAGATAGCAGCATGACGTCCGACGGAATGCAAACAGAGATTCCGAGTCCGAAATAGCGACTGTACTGGCCCGATTGGCGAAGCGCGTCTGCTAGTGTGCTCTAACTTATGCTCGATTGCTAAATCCCTCGGCCTCGGTTGCTCATAAGAATTTTCTTTTTCGAACATGTTTTTTTCTAATTACTCTAACTTATCTGCTCTGGGGAAGACGCTACAATGGAAGATGCTACAAGGCCCGTAGGGCTGAAAGGCAAAGTTGGGTTGTGCTGCACAGTACTATTCAAACGGCGGGGGCAAGACTGTTCCTTTGTGAAAGAAAGTAAGCCGACGCTGTCTCTTTGTTCCCCTTGGTATATTCACATTTCAATTGCTATGATCTTGCCATCGATTAGTTTGCTATTGATCGATTTTTGCCAGCTTTTCTCGCCAGTCTTGGCTATGGGCTCTTTTATTATGGATCGCTCTTTTCATACCAGAACCTGTCGTTGTGCCAAGCTCAAGGGACTCGCTTCCATGTAGCTATGGCACCGGGATCTAGTATTGTTGCATCGGGGGAGGACAGTGGGTCGTCATCTTGATAGGTCCGTCGGCAGGTGCCTCTGTTTTCAGATTATATCATGTTAAGAATCCAAAATATTTTCTGCGCCATGAAGGACAGCCTTAAAAAGAGTTTGTCATTTTGGATCGTATCGATTGGCTCCTTGGTTTCTCCCTTGAGCCTGTACAACGATGTCAATTGAATGCCAACCTGATATTGCAACCACGCCCAACCAGGTCCAAATCGCGTCAGTTGATTAGTGCAAGTACTCCCATTTGTATTATACTCTCCGCGGGTTTAGGTTACTGTTCTACCTCGAACAAATCGTATCTCTCCAATTTCCCTGCCGGATTTGCATGGGGATGGAAGTCAGTTACCACAGGTTCTCAAAGTAGCCGGATCGATTATGGCGCTTGTAATTTCGCTTATACTCCGCGGCCTTACTTCACCCCCGCCCCTGCGCAGCAATAATTCTAATGGGCATTAAACATCCTTTAAGGAGACCAGACCCATCAAGTAGGCTCCTTATGAAGCACGCGCCACTGCTTCTGCATGCGGACCTCTCCAGCAGTTTCCCGTCAACCAATCCACCCCCTTAAGAGAATTATTTTGGGGGCCTACGACAGGTCAGACTACTGTACCCTGCTCGAGCATCATGGACATTTCCCTCCCGAAGGCTGAGCTCATATCATTGGCTCTCACGTCATTCCTTTATGGTGCGTCCTGAAAGCGTTTTGACCGTCCTCCCGTCCTCCTCTTCACCTACGAGCCTGCCGACAGGGCTATTCTTCGCCTTGTTTCTCCTCACCACCGTCGTGATGTCATACAAGCCTACAGAAGAAATTCGTCAACAGCGCATGAGAATTATTCCCGTGTCGTTCTTGATGTTGGTGGTAGCGACAACGGTACAAACAACTCCCACGTGTCCATTTATTCACTCAGCTCAACGCTCTTCCAGCATTTTATCATCATCTGGGTCCGAGCAGTGCAAGGTTTCATCGTTCAAAAAGGAGGTAGCACGCAGGCCTTCTATGAGGATATCTCGGATGCAACAAGCCTCGTTAAGCTCGTCTGCATGTGTTTACAGACGGTACTGGGAGATGTAGTGATTGTGAGCGATTTGTTTGCCTATGCTCTGGTTTCATTATTTATTTTCAAAGATATGGCGGCTCTATGTGGTCTATGACAAGAAATTCCTGGTTATCCTTCCAACCATCCTCCTTGTAGTTAGTTATACAGGTACGAAGATCGAGACCTGACATCTTAATCCGCTGCATTCAACGTACCGTACCCTCCAGTGGTCGCCTGTGTCGCCCTCTGGTTGATTGCGATAGCGCGTCCTGGCACCGACATTTTTCATGTGGCGAAATCTTGGATCACCGCATATTTTTCGCTGACGATGTCGACAAACGTCCTTTGCTCAGGTGAGCTAATATCGCAGGCCTCTTCTCTCGGGGTTTCTTTATACAGATGCTCGCAAAACAGGGGCAATTGCATGGCGACTCTTCTATGTGGGGAAACCATTAGGAACGTTGTCCAATCTCTGGCCTATTATATTTATTATCATTGAGAGCAGCACGCTGTACGCTCTTGGCGTCGTCGCAGCGCTCGCATCCTTCCTAAGTGGCACCAACGGACAGTACGCCGCCGTGGATGCGATCGTCCCGCTCATCGTAAGTTTGTCTTCGTAACTCCTGTTACCTGTTCGGCTCGTAGAC
>QLPC01002242.1:0-12039 GCA_003314055.1 Lactifluus hygrophoroides | reverse complement strand
CAATCACCCTCCATATTGAAAACAGACTCCCATTTGTCCTTGTCATCAGAGAGTACATTGCACACATGTATCAATGCCTTGATACTGCAGAAACCCCTGAAGAAACTGACGCTGCCGCTATCAGAATTGTCTGGGCAGAACATCTCCTTGCACAACTCGAAGAAACAGTTAACACTGGATCCTGAACAAGTAGAGCAACTTCTACTTTACGATCGCATTACCGAACACGTTGAAGGGCTCATTACCTGATACCTTGCTGAAGAAGACGAAGCAGAAAAGGCATACGTCTTTGAGCTCATTGTTTGGAACCTCGAGCTCCGCGATATATTCTGCCCCGAAATCCCATTCTAAGCCAAGCTGTCGGAACTACTCATGTCTCGTTGCCGGCAATCTATCCAACATCTAGTACACAGAACAACTGTGTCTCATATCCGCCTCATCATTGCCCTTGAAAGGAGCCTATTGGACCTAACCCAGAGGCTTTCTGACGCACGACGAATCCAGGATACCTACAAAGCCGAGGTTATCCTAAAGGAAGCTAGAGAAACCGATCAGTTAATAGAAAGACTGATCAGAGAAGCCTACACTGGAGAACTAGCCGTAGTAGCTGGAGCTTACAATGAGCATCCACGTCCCACAGAGCATCAGGCTCAAAATCGAGGGACTAACCAGGGTAATCCCTCGACGAGAAGACGACCTACCCGCACACGTCAGAGGGGACGCCATATGGACTAAATACAAAGACCCTGCAGACAACTGCTATGAAGTAGACTGGGGAAACGGACACCACGCAGCCGTGGAGTTGATCAACAACAAGTGGTACGTCCTTATAGCCTTCGAGGGGAAGGAAGGATGGTTACACCACAGAAAACCTAGTGGTCAAAGACCTGGCCATGTACAATCTAGGATATTGGGAGCTGACCGACGTGCAGCACCCTGAATTCAAGTGAAAGACGACAGACCTAATCTCACCAAGGGTCCAACAAGAAAGCAGTGGAGAATCAGCCGCACAAGAAGAGAAAAGCGAGCCTGAAAAGATACATGTTTTCGGGCATAACACTGGACTGGCACCTGCAGACACAGCCATGGGTAGTGCCTTAGCCAGTGGAATTGAAGAACTCACAAGCATCACGAGCAAGGGGTTTGGAGATACCTTGCCCCCTGCAGGGCACTACCCTGAGAGAGACATTGCACTGGCAAAAGGGGTGGTAGAACACCTCGAAGGAAAAGGAAAGGGGAATATGATCTCTGAAGGAGCCATCATGGAGCGGCCAAAGAGTGCTGCAGGAAATTTCACCTCCATTGGAAGCGCCATCACTACCACAATCACCAGGACCAGGAACCCCCGCGAATACACCGTACACTTGGGCAGAGTCACCAAAGGAACTGGTGGTGGGGGAGGAGGATCCGGTGGTGGAGGCGGCGGGCCAGGAGGTGGTGGACCATTTGGAGGCAGACCAGGAGGACCAGGCGGAGGCGGACCAGGAGGACCAGGCAGAGGCGGACCAGGCGGACCAGGCAGTGGAGGACCAGGTGGAGGAGGACAAGGGGCCGCAGGAGGTGCTGCCGGGGCCAATGGAGCTCTAAAAGGCAACCCCCCTACTGTGTTTGACGGAAACCGCACCAAGTCGGACCAATTCCTCCACGAGTTTAACCTCTACAAACTAGCCAATCACTGTAACGACACCATGAGGTGCCCCCTTGATCGGGTTGCCTTGGCCCTGAGCTATATCCGAGGAACTGGGGTCCACGACTGGACAGTCAGAATGACGACCAGGATAAGCAATATGGTGGAAAGGACGCACCACCCAATACACCCGAACGACGAGAACCTATGGATCTTCTTTGAAGCAGAGTTCCGTAGGGCCTTTGTTGACACCGGAAGCCGCCAGCGGGCACATGAGAACCTACTGGCTGTCAAAATGAAGGGGTCAGACCTGGATGGATACCTTGCCGAGTTTGAACACCTACGAAGCCTCGCAGGATGGGGACAGAATGATGTCGGAACCATCACCTTGTTCCGAAAAGGGCTTCAGAAAAGTATCCACAAGGCCATCATCGACAAAATCTCCCCTTGCCCTGTAACAATGAAAGAGTGGCAGGATGCTGCCAGAGCTATGCACGACAACTGGCTCGAAATACGACACACCTTTGGGCACGAAGGATTTGGGGCCAGCACCCGAGTCATGCCCTCGGGGAAGACAGATTGGGGCAATAGGGGACCTCCCCGCCGGCACAACCTGAATTGTTACGATACGATTGGGACTTATTTTCTTTTTTTACCTGACTGTGCACCTTCCCTTCCCAGAACCCATGACTGCTCCACTTACTGCACAGCCTCCCCCATCATCATGACGACACCATGACTTCATTACTACGTCATGATCCTTTACTTACTAAGAAGCCCCACTCTGACATCATTTGACTCCACTACGCTCCGATGACCTCATTGTACCATTAGTTATATAAACCTGTAGGATACTACCATGTACTGTAGATTAGTCCTTCTCAATAAACAGGACTTGCCAATCGAACTCCTATACTGGGTGCCTGCATTCCAGTCCCTCCTCTTACCTTGTGAACCACCCGAACTCTGCTCTTAACTTGAGCATCGACAATACTTGCCTCTGTCAAACACCCGAAGTACAAGTCGTACAGAAGGGAACGTCCTACCCTAACATGAATGCGATGGACGTTGACGCAGTGGAGGTGGATGCCCTGTCGCTTGAAGATTGCAAGATGTTGCAGAAGGAAGGCAAATGCTTCTACTGCAAAGAAAAGGGGCACATGAGCTGAAACTGCCCAAAGAAGAAGAACCGAAACGCACCCTATGTGAAGCCCTCGTATACCAAGACACGTGTTATCGAAGAAGCCAAAGAAGGCAAACTGGAACGCCTGCAGAAAGAGTTTAGTGGCCTGACTATGGAAGAAAAAGACTCCCTTACCGATCGTCTCCTTGTCTCGGGTTTTTGAAGTCCTCCCACCTAGCGGCATGGGTGAGGAGTGTAGGATCCTCTGTAATGTACATTAGCACCAAGAACGCGATATACATGCCTTTTGCTTTTAAAAGCAGGAGAGGAACTGCCGCCGAACAAGCTCTAATCGACAGTGGAGCAACCGAAAATTTCATAGACCCAAGGGTCCTGACAAGGCTAAGGATCGGAACAAGAGAGATGACTGAACCCTGAAGGGTGTTTAACATCGACGGAACGGAAAACAAGGCAGGAACCATTCAACGGTTCTGCCGACTAAGGATCAAGAAGGGGAAAAAGGAAGGCATGCAAACATTCTTTGTGACCAACTTAGGAGGGGACCGAATCATATTTGGATACCCATGGCTAAAAGAATTCAATCCCACCGTCGACTGGGAGAAACACCAGGTTAAGGGAGAAGAGGTGGTTGTTGAAACCAGCCTCCTGCAAAACTCTCTAACAAGGGCACAATGTCTAAAAAATAAAATAAAAGAAGTAAAAACCAACCTCATCACAACTCACCACTTGGGTGTCACAGGGAATGCCACAGTGACAAAGCCAAATGAAGGGCAACAGCCCAACAAGAGAGATGATGGTGGTGAGGAAGAAAGAAGGGATGGGGAAGAAGCCGGGTTTATATCCCCAGCCACGCTTTGGGCGGCAAACAAGCACAAACAAAGGGAAAGACCGAAAATTCCCACGGAATATCAAAGGCATCGCAAGGTCTTCTCGGAGGAGGCCTCGCGGCGATTCCCACCTAGCCAACCCAAGGATCACATGATTAAACTAAAACCCGGAGCGCCCGACACCATAAATAGCCGAGTATACCCCTTAACTCAAAGGGAACTAGCGGAGACTAAGAAGTTTGTGGAAGAACAAACCAAGAAAGGATATATTGTAGCTTGCGAGCCGGAGGACGCCAAATGGACAGTGTCGTTGTTCTTCCGAATGAAGAAAAATGGGGAATACCGACCGATACAAGACTACCGACGGGTGAACAAATGGACCAAAAGAGACAATTACCCCATGCCAAGAATTGAGCAAATACTCGAACAGATGCATGGAAAACACCTGTTTAGCACCATGGACCTCAAGGACGGGTACAATAACATCAGAATTCGAGAGGAAGACCAGTGGAAGGGTGCATTCAAAACGCCGATTGGGATCTTCAAGCCAAAAGTGCTATTTTTCGGGATGTGCAATGCACCTGCCACATGTGTTAGGCTGGAAGGGCCTATGTCTTGTAACACTGGTCTACAAGGTCAGATAATGAAGTTGTTGGGATGTTCTTCGTGGTTGTCGACGCATTCTTAACTCAGAAGGGAAACGGATCCCCTAATAGTAAGAAGAGGCTAAAGTCTCCAGTTGTACAAGAGGACTCGAATGGAGTCCCAACTATCTAGTAGTACAGTTTATATACTGGTCAAGAAGGTCTGAGTCATCGTATAGTAGTCAGAATGAGTCATGGATCGGTAAGCAATAAGTAAGTCATCAGTCAGCAGGCTTAGGAAGCATCAGTCATCAAGAAGTATCAGTCAGCTATGGAAGTAACCTGTGTCAAGGGCTATGAGTCATGGTTCTAAATATAGTACAGTATCAGTGTAAGGAACGTGCCTCGGCTGCGCACAAAGCCACTCAATTTAGATCAAAGCCACTCGATCAATGCCACTCGCACCCATCGATCAATGCCACTCAACGAACAAAAGGCCACTTAATGCCACCAAGTATCATTTTCCCTTATTATACTAGTCTCGATCTCTCATTTCTTTACCATTCTATGATCGCCTTTACCTCTCCATGATCGCGTTACTACTATGATTGCTTACTGTACTCGGATCGCTCCTTAGATCTTTCATTTCCCTTGCTACTACAATCGCCTTTGCCTTACCATCGTCTCTTTGATTTCTTTATCGCTTACCTTTACTTACCTCGATTGCCCTTACTATACTACCATCCCTTTATCTCTATCACCTTTTGCTTACTTTTACTCCACCCTCATCGCTTCACCCTTACTCACCCTCTCTACCACGTTTCTAGATCTATTGTCTGTCTCCTGTATTTAAACTCGCGTTTCTTGTCCTGTAAAAATCAGAATCTCAGTGTTCCTTCCTCCTCCAATCCCTTGTGCAATCTCTAAGTTCCCTGCACCTTCAAAATCCTCTCAGCTAGCTCTTCGAAGTCATCGCGTTGACTCGAGATCTAGTTCTCTTCTCTCATATCTATCTCATTGTCTACGACTTTAGGACTATCTGTCCACTCGCAGCACACGCACTCTATCTACATCAGTCATCAGTCATCGGTCATCGGAGTTACAGGGGTCAGCAGTATGAGTCAAGAGTCTAGGTCTGTCACGTGGTTGGGCACGTGATCGTGGGAACTTTGTCAGGTGAGGGTTGCACATGGGTTATGTCACGTGGTCGTGAGAGAAATCATGTGAGTTGTGTCACATGTTCGTGGGATAGTTCAGGTGATGGGCCAACATGCCCGAGGTTCTGGGTTCAATACTAGGGGTGGGCGAAAGTGTGGATAGGGTACGTTTCAGTCGTAACAACATGCCAAAGAATGATGGACCAAGTCATGACACCTGTCATAAACAAATACCCTGGAGAAGTCTTTGTATACATGGATGACGTGCTAGTGGCAACAGGAAATGATGTAATCAGGCACCGACAAATAGTACACGAGGTACTAGACCAACTGGAAAGAGAGGACTTGTACCTAAAACCAAGCAAATGCTTCTTTGAACAGAAAAAGGTGGCCTACTTAGGAATTGAAGTAGAGAATGGGAAGGTCAAAATGGACCCCGTGAAAGCCAATGGACTAATGGACTGGCCAGAGGAGCTCCATACAGTCAAGGACGTCAGAAGCGCACTAGGGGTCTTTGGGTACCAGAGACCATTCATACCTGGGTATGCTGAAATCATAAGGCCACTAACCCAACTAGTCAAGAAGGGGGTTAGATTCATTTGGGACAACAAGTGCTGAGACGCCATAAGGGCACTAAAGGCCTGCATAAGGAACAGACATGACCTGTGTCGACCAGACTACACACAACCATTCCATCTGGAAGTGGATGCTTCTGATTACGCCACAGGAGCCATATTGTTCCAGAAAGATGAAAGAGGAAAAGCTAGAACCATTGGGCATCACTCATACACAATGAACGCAGCTGAAAGAGGATACCCAATCTATGACAAGGAACTTTTGGCCATCATCAAGGGGCTGGAACGATGGCGTCATCTGTTGGCAGGGTCGGAACACAAAACGACCATCTACACTGACCACGAAAACCTCAAATATTACCGAGAACCACACAAGATAAGCCAAAGGGTGGCCCAATATATCCCTAGGCTAGCAGAATACTGGTTCAAGATAATACACAAGGCAGGGAAGACAAATAGGGCTGACGGCCTCTCACGGTGGCCGGGGCTGGCCAAGGGGAATGACGACAACCAAGACGTCATTGTACTTCCAGACCAACTGTTTGAGGAAGCTGTAAGGCTCCTCGATGCAGAAGAACTTGTGATAGGAAATCAAAACACCTACATCATTGAAGAATGGAAGAAGAGGTACCCCATCACGAAGGAAAATGGCACATGGGTACACGAAGGGAAACTGGTAATCACCGGGGAACCCGAGCTCCAGAAGAAGATAGTCCAAGAAGCGCATGACCATCCCACTGCAGGGCACCCTGGGATATCACGAACAATCAGGGCAGTGGCGCAAGACTACTGGTGGCCAAATTTGAAAAACTTTGTCACTCAGTACGTAAGGGGATGCGCCACCTGCCAAAGCACGAAGCCCAGAACCACGCAACCGAAACCACCCCCATTTCCCATAACAACCGAACCAGGGGCACAACCCTTTGAAACGATTGCAATGGATCTGATCACTGACCTGCCAGTATCAAATGGGTTCGACTCCGTCCTCACAATTACAGACCATGATTGCAGCAAGGCTGCAATATTCTTACCTTGCAACAAGACTATTGACAGGCCAGGAGTGGCAAGACTGTATGCCCAACATGTGTTTCCACACTTTGGGGTGCCCAAGAAGATCATCAGTGACCAAGATCCCCAGTTTGTGTCAAAATTCTCAAATAAACTGTGTGAAGCACTGGGAATCAAACGAAACATAAGCAGTGCTTATCACCCTCAGACAGATGGGCAATCCGAGCGATCAAACCAGTGGCTGGAGCAATACCTCAGGATCTATGGAAACTACCAGCAGGATGACTGGAGCGAATTGCTACCCATGGCCCAGTTCGTCCACAATTCATGGCCTAGCTCAACGACCTGGTTCACACCTTACGAGCTACTAATAGGGTTTGACCCGAAGATACACATCACCAAAGAAAGTGTGGGAGAGGTGCCCGTTCTAGAAGAAAGAAGGGGATATCTGAAACAGTTACGAGATCACGCTCAAGAAGTGATCAAGGTGGCGCAATCAATGGTGAAAACCTTATTTGACAGAAGGAATGGACATCGAAAATTCAAACCATACCAAAAGGGGGACAGGGTCTGGCTGGAAGCAAAAAACCTACAAATGTCACACCCAACCACCAAACTTGCGCCCAAAAGATATGGTCCTATGGAAGTGATCGAGGTGATATCACCAGTGGCGTACAAGCTACGCATCCCCCAAACATGGAAAATCCACAACAGTTTCCATGCGTCATTGCTCACACCTTATCGCGAGACTCTAGAACATGGACAGAACTACACGGCTCCACTACCCGATTTGGTAGAAGGGGAGCCAGAGTATGAAGTGGAAGAAGTCAGGGGATCACGACGTCATGGACGCGGGCGGGCCCTCCAATACCTCATCCACTGGAAAGGCTACAGTGATGCAGAAGACAGTTGGGAACCTGCAAAAAATGTGCATGCACCAGAGTTAGTGGCTGCCTTTCACAAGAGAAAGCCCATGGCTCTAAATGTTATAAAAGCCAAGCCAGGAAGGACAAAGAAAGACATCATGTCCTTCACCTATCACCCATACGACGACAATGCCCTCCAAACAACCTTCTCAGACCTCTTCAATAGCATCCAAGGGCAGGAAGAAGCACACTTCCGGACCAGTCACGGGCTTAGGCCCCTTCCCGCGGACCCACCACATGCAAACACGTTCCGGTGGACCGATCCGATCACCCAAAACCACAAAGAAGCCAGCACGTTGGAGCTCCCCTGGATGCAGACACCCATGGCCGACATACAGCCCCCTGAAGAGGGAGCTGGAGTACAAGCACCGGGCTCTCTCGGAGCCCCTACCCGAGATGACGGCTCACTTGATGGAGCCCCTCAAAATTCACAGCACCATGTGCGCACCGACAGGGGAGCCCCTGGAAACAGTAACCAAGGAGGTGGCATGGAGGGAAGTAGTGATCGCGCCACAGATCTTCAAAACATCACACCGCAAATGGTCCGACAGCCTCCAGGCGTCACTAGGGGAGTAAGGGTATGTCTTTTTTGCGGAAAGAAGGGAGGACACAAGAGGAAGGAGAGATGCCCCCAGACAAGGCGATGTGGGCTGTGTGGATACTGAGGGCATTACGCCCAGAACTGTACATCCCCCCACAGGTGTTGCGCGGAATGGAGTTGCAGAGTGCCTGATGGGCACAAGCATTATGGGGGATACTGTCCCATGGCCATGTATGATTACGCATTGGGATGGGCAGCTAACGATGACGACAGTTACAAGGAACCCATGGGGTACAAAGTAGCAGACCCCACACATGACTAGGTGCCTGGTGGGCCAGGCCTCGGGGAGAGGGGGTAATGCCATGGGCACATGTGACCCGGGTAGAGTGGACTTATCGGCTGACGGTGAGGGTCTGCTTACCGTGGGTAGTTATTACCTGGTTTGGGAAGAGACTGTGTTTTGTACCACTGGAGGAGCCTGCCCCCACTTGGGAGGACAATTACTATGATTAGGAATACTTTCCCACATGTGAGTGTTGGAGTGGAACTGTACGATAAAGATCATGTTCCTGTGCTACATTGCTGTACCACGTAGCTGTGTTATGTAGCTGTGCCGTGTTGCTGTGAGCGTCACCATTTGGTGGCGCTGGGACTACTCAAAGAGGCTAGGTAGCATAGTAGCCTCATGTATTTAAGCTGGACTCTTGCTGGGCTAAAACCTCAGCTTCGAGTTCTACTTAGTTCTCTGAATCACACTCCTATCTCTTCTTAGTGTTACTTGAAGGAGTATTGCCTTTCAAGTTGCACTAATCTTGGTGTGACATACTCAGCTCAAATCCTTATCTCTTCATCTTATCTCATCCACTCAAGAAGCGTCTAAGTCTTCGACTTAGCACCCTTCACTCTACCACACGTGACTATATCACGTGCCACTTGTGCACGTGATCTCCTTACCGCATTAGTGCACGTGACTTGCTCACATGACTGAACACCTGACAGCTCCCACGATCACGTGATCAGGGACACGACCGATATCTGTCACAGACATCTGTCGCACACCTGATACTCTTGGGCTTACCTCAGCCACCGGCCTGTGTGAGCCGTAACACTGATGCTGATTGTTTGGTGTATACCTACCAGCCACGAAGATTGCCCTGCGGTAGCTGCATAGGATTAGAGTTGACCTTCAGGCATCGACACTGTGGCCAGGGGGGTCGAACTCATTCTTGCACTATCATGATGCAAGGGTGTGATGCATAACAGAGACTACCGACTAAATAATGACGAATGACTACTACATCTACTATCATATTTCAATTGATTGTACTAGTTACTCCAATTATACTAGACATGTACATGTAGCCCAATGTGTACCGCACGCTAACTGTGAAAGATCTAACCGAGTCTCATGTTCACCTATAATACAGACTGTTACGCCCAAGTCCTAAGCGTGTCCACAAGTCTAGCAAGGACTCGATACGTCCTCTGACTTGTCTTAGTCTGTTCCAAGCGAGGTCAAGCAATGAGCTTGAGGAGTGAGGGTTCACACGATGAGAGGGATGACTTAGAAAGTATATCCACGAGGAGAACAGACCTAAGGCTACCTAGAGACGTCACAAGTCCTTAAGTAGTCTACAGTACGTCCACTGGCGCTCCTGAGGCCTTTCCAGTACGTTCCACTGCTTTCCATAGGCCTGTCCCATGATCCAGTATCTGTCGAGTCATATAACCGTGTCCAGTATAGTACAGGGGCCTTCCAAGGCCTTCGAGTCATGAGATAGGGGTGCGCGTCATAGTCCGGTAAGTGGGGTACGAAGATAGAGGGCCTAGAGCCCTTACTGAGCGATAACGAGTCCGTAAGATAAGTACCATAGGTAAGGGGGGTTCGGAAGTCCATCGGCATGTATCGTAAAGGGAAGCCCTCCGGATGCGAGGGTATAACGTGTCTGGGAGAAAAGAACAGTCCATAGAACGTCAAGATACCGTGACACAGACAGTGCTGGGTCTATGAAGAGATGTGCGATGAAGCTGGGGAACCCATAAAAAAAGTTCACCATCTCCTCCACATATCCAACCATCAGGATTGATATGGGATTTGTCTGTAAAACATACTTCAGGGGTATCTTCAGCTATACAATTGTACACACGAATCGTCTGATCGCTTGAGGATGAGGCGATGTGCTGACTGTCGGGTGAGAATGCAACAGACGTGACATGAGAGGTGTGTCCCTTGAATGGGCCTGCTATGAGCTCTCCCGTCGTGGCCTCCCACACCCGAATCGTCTCATCCCAAGAGGCTGAAGTGATGCGCTGACCGTTGGGTGAGAATGCGACAGAAGTGACAGTCGAGGTGTGTCCCATGAATGGGCCTGCCACGAGCTCTCCCGTCGTGGCCCCCCACACCCAAATCATCTGATCCTTTGAGGCTGAGGCGATGCGCTGACCGTCGGGTGAGAACACAACAGACGCGACATGTTCGGTGTGTCCCTTGAACGGGCCTGCTACAAGCTCTCCGGTCCAGGCCTCCCACACCCGAATCATCAGATCCCAAGAGGCTGAGGCGATGCGCTGACCATTGGGTGAGAATGCGACGGACGCGACATGAGAGGTGTGTCCCTCAAACGGGCCTGCTATGAGCACTCCTGTTGTGGCATCCCAGACCAAAATCGTGTCATCCCAAGAGGCAGAGGCAATGTGTTGACCGTCGGGTGAGAACGTGACAGATGTGACATTCCAGGTGTGTCCCGTGAACGGGCCTGCCACGAGCTCTCCTGTCGTGGCCTCCCACACCCAAATCGTCCAATCCTTTGAGGCTGAGGCGATGCGCTGACCGTCGGGTGAGAACGCGACAGACGTGACATTCCAGGTGTGTCCCTTGAACGGGCCTGCTACGAGCTCTCCTGTCGTGGCCTCCCACACCCAAATCGTGTGATCTTCTGAGGCTGAGGTGATGCACTGACCGTCAGGTGAGAATGAGACAGACATGACTTCTTCGGTGTGTCCTTTGAACGGGCCTGCTACGAGCCCTCCTGTCGTCACCTCCCACACCCGAATCGTCTCATCCCAAGAGCCTGAGGCGATGCGCTGACCGTCGGGTGAGAACACGACAGACGTGACATGAGAGGTGTGTCCCTTGAATGGACCTGCTACGAGCTCTCCCATCGTGGCCTCCCACACCCAAATTGTCTGATCTTCTGAGGCTGAGGTGATGTGCTGATTAGCTGGGGTGATCATCCACCGCAGTCGCGACACCGCACACACCTCCTTCCACCAACACAAACACCCAATAGAGGCACAACTCACCGCCCTCCTCACCACCCTTAACAACATACCCTTACATAATGATCTTATGATACTCCTACCTAACAGAACAACCCTCTCATACGTACAAAACACAAGGAGACATAAATTTCTCCGGACTGCTACTAGTTTACATTCTTGGTTCCTTACCTACCTTACTAACCCTTCACATAGTGTCACGGTCTTAGGTCACCACCCCAAATGGTCCCGCCACCACACACACCCCCTCTACCCTATCTGGGAATCACTCAATACCCGAGCCCAGAACACATCACCGATCACACCCCCTACCACGCCCCCAACACCCATCTTTGATCGATGGAGAAATGAGTTCCGCCCACCACCCCACT
>QLPC01002235.1:0-12032 GCA_003314055.1 Lactifluus hygrophoroides | reverse complement strand
TTTTTTTTTTTTTTTTTTTTTTTGAATCGGTTTATTTGGTCCGCATGACTCAGCAGTGACAGACCAGCTATCTATGTCATAGGAGAAACAAGTAAAAGTAGTGAGACCCCTCTGTAGTATAACAAATATGGAAAGAAAACAGTGATATATAGTAGGGCATGGGCCATGAAGGCAGGTCAAGGTGAAGAGTAAATCAAACAGCAATATGGTACATGTCACACCTAAGTCCTAAGCGTGTCCACAGGTCTAGTGTCGCGCCTTGGGTAATGTGCGTCAGGGTTCGTTCGTCGTTCAAGGTTCGAGATTGGCTTTTTACAAGCACAGTGTCTTTGAGCTAAGAGATCCCTTTGTCTACCAGAGGATCAAGCTGTTCTAGAGGCAAGTTCACTGAAACCCAATAAGATTCACAGGAGAACAAGCTTAGGGCTCGTTCATTGAGATATGCCAACTTATATACATGTTTTGTCGACACTACTAGTACATGGCAGAACGCACCAGAATGGAACGGAAGACAATGGAACAACATGGGACGCGATGGAACATTACAGAATACGGTGGAGACTTCTGGGCAGTCACAGGGTTGCGCCCGTTACTTTGACGGGTCATGTCACAGTTAGCGTGACATCACCCCCTTGTTAACGTCTAAAGCCCGGGGGTGCAGACGCGACAGGCGCGGTGGAAACGATGATGGCTAGTGGGAGGGAAGCACCAACCTTTCACGCGACACAAGGTGTGGGGGTGGCGGCAAGCGTCGTCGTAGTGACCCTCCTCCTTGCACCAATGGCATTGGTGGATCTTCCCACAGGTCCAAGCGGGGTGGCCTCTCTTCCCACAGATGTGGCAGCAGCGAGTGGTATAGTTGGGGACCCCCATGTTGGGGTCATTGAATGCTTGATGGGCGTGCCAGAGGCGTCTCCATGGGTACTCTGGGCTTGGGCAGACCTCATACTGGATCTTGGGGAGGAGGCGTTTGTGGGCATTGGCATGTGCAAGCCAGTCGAGGCTGTCATGCATGGTTGCCAAGTCCGAGTGGTACTTCATGATTTCTTCAGCCAACTGCTCGGCTGTTTGTTTGATGATATACTGAGCTTCTCGAAGGCGCACGACTTCTGCCGCCAACGAGGGGTCACCTTCTAACTCGAGAGCTTGGTCCACCAGGAAGGTGAAGGCTTGGTTTGCCTGGAACGTCGCCTCTTGGTTTCATGTCATGGTTGGTCGCGGATAAGGGTGGGTACATGCTCTGAGGGATCTTGTATAGATCCTGCTGCCGCGACGTTGGGTGCCGTGAATCATGGGGAAGGGGCGTGCGTCAAGTTGGTACTGGATGAGAGGGGCTGTGGTGACGACCCCTTCGTCATTGGGGATGAAGAATGGGTACAGGGCACCCCGACCCTCTGCGTAGTTGACTTGCCAGCCATCGTCGGCATCGCGCTCTATGTGTCCACCCTGGGCGGTGGCAGTTGTGAGCTCAATAGTGGATGTTGTCATGTCCGACTGGGGTGAGGGGGTAGGAGAAGGAGGAAGTGGGAGTTCTGTGGCCTCGTTGCCATTTGGCCAGGTGTAATCAGACTCTGCCCTGGGATAACGGGGAAGGGGGGAGCAGAGGGGATATGAGAGCAAGTTGTTGTCGAGAACATTCTCGTTCTTGTCGAGGAGGAGGACTGCTTCACGTGGGGGGATAGGATGGTACGTAGGGTCGGGGATGTGGAGGGCAAGTGCGTCTTGTTCAGCCAGGTGCTCCATTAAGAGGCGAGCAGTTTCTTCGAGTTGTCTGAGGATTCCTGGTGTCGGAGGATGGTTTTGGTGGTTTCGGATAGTGTTGGGGAGATCCCAGCCATGGGCGTTGGCATTTACAGCAATGACAGCCGCATGTTCGGCTGCATTGGCAAAGTCCTGCTGCCGAGATCGGCGGGCTACTTGTGTGTCGATATCGAAGGGAGAGTCAGGTCGAGAGATTACTGGTGGGAAAGGCATATCAATGTGAAGAAGGAGGTTGAAGAGGATTGAAGTTTCTGCGTTGGGAGTTTGTGTTTGAGGTGAGGCCATATTTATACCTTTGTTCATCCACCCGTAGTGTCACACCAACCGTGACGTGACCCATCAGGTGACGGGTGTAACCCCGGGCACCAAGTGTTCCATCATATATTCTATGACGTTCCGTTTCGTTCCAGTACCTCCCATGTTGTTCCGTTAGTCCCCACCATGTTCTGGTAGATACTAGTAGCTCCAGAGAGATCGTGTATATAAGACCCACATATGTCTGTGAACAAGCCTTAAGCTTGTTCTCCTGTGAATCTATCGGGTTTCCAGTAGACTCAGGCCTGACCACCAGTTAGTCCACTGGTTGACAAAAGGGCTCTTCGTCTCATAAGCACTGCGCTTGCTCATAAGCCAAACCTTGAATCCTCGAAAGTCCCGACTCAACCGAACGAAATCGACACGCAGCCACCCGAGGCGTGACATAAGAACAAGCTTACTGATCTCGCGAGATCTACCAATACCGAAACCGAACGCGCGAGATGTCAATGACACCTGCGTCACAAAAAGACTGGCGTATAGTACGCTTAGGACAGAACATCCCCACGAAAGAAGCCTTAGGAGTGACGAAGCTACCATTCGAACTCACACCAGAACACAAGAACAACGTTCCGATCGACTTCCATACCAACGACAAGAATGAAGCTGTAGTAATCTACAAAACCTCTGATATCGACGCAGTTCCATGGAACGGCTACTACACAACTTATAAAGGAGCAAATGTCGCCATCTCCAACCTCTTCGGAGTTTGGTTCGAAGTGCAGTATCGAGCCGGCAAGTTTGTCGCGCATCGTGTCGCCCGGATCGGAACAGGCGTTCGCCACTTTCCGATCGATGGGATCAACTTCACCGCCCTCGTAGAGAGCGGAGAAGAATACATCACTCGTGCCCCCAGCCGCACACAGAGCCGCACCAAAAGCCACGCAGAAGACATCAAATATCGGGAAGCACCAGAACGAGATGCCCCGATGGCACGCTCGTCCCAGACAGAACGGGGATCGAGGAGGCCCGGCCTCCCCCCACGTGGGACCGGCGACGACCCATTCAGGCTGGACGACTTGATCGATGAGGATGATACACCTGCGAAAACCGTCAGGCTTGAAGGGATTCCCCCAGATCGTTACGATGGGGACCGACGACGTACCATGAAATTCCTAACCCAATTCAAACGATACATCCTCATGAATAGGGACGCTACAATTGCAAAAGACCCGTTCAAACGAGCTGCCTTCTTCCTAAGCCTCGTCGAAGGACCCAAGGTCGAGGGATGGACCGAGTGAAATTACGAATGGCTCGACTGAGTCGAATCCGGGAGAGATCTCCTCCCGTTCGGGATGACCGCATGGGAAGCCCTCGAAGCCGATTTTCGCCGATCGTTTGTCGACTACGCAGCTCATGAACAAGCACGCGAGGATTTGAGAAATCTATGAATGGTGGATGGAGCGGTGGATGAATATATCGCAAAATTCCAAGTACTGGCTCACCGTGCCCGCATCGACATTGACGACCCCATGGCCCTGGCCATGTTCGCCCAAGGACTCCTGTCCCAAGCCGCGGACGAGTGTATCGATCGAGAAAACCCAGAGAACTTCGAGCAGTGGGCTCACGCAGCGCAGGTACAACAGAAGAACTTCCTGCAAAAAAGAGCTATCCGCCAGGGAAGAAGGAACGTCTGGGGAGTGCCCCAAACACCTTGAAACCCCCAGAACTTCTTCTGGCGGCGCTCGAATCAAACGGGAAATACCGCGAACCCAGCACGGCCTCGACTTCCGCCTCGTGACCCAAACGCAATGGATACCAGCGCAACGGTCCGAAAAGCCGTAACAGACGCCGAAAAAGAAAAACATCGCAAAGAAGGGCGGTGTTATGAATGCTCATGTCAAGGTCACGTGGCCCGGAATTGCCCGGAGCGTAAACCGCGAATCAAAACAACAAAGTCCCACGACACTTCAAACGTGACCGAGGAAGCACAAGAAGTTCCCACGCCCCCCCAAAGCATGCAGAACTTAGCAAAAGCCTTGGTCTCCCTGTCCGAGGAAGATAGACAGGAGTTCATAAAGTGTATGAGGACAGAAGGGGAAGAGATGGGTTTTCAGGATGCCTGAGTGCTATGGCTCTCATTCGGGCATGCAGTATGGACTCAATATATGTATCTAGGAACAAGTCAATCAAAGCAGCGTTCGTACATTATATTGGAGACCAAAGAGCCACATCAAAAGCTCTCTACGGCACAGGAGCAACAGAAAATTTCGTACACCCAAGGGTCCTACAAGAATACGACCTACACACCAGAAAACTTGTACGACCAAGAAAAGTTACAAATGTCGACGGAACGACAAATGCACTGGGTACCATCACAGATGGAGTCATCCTAAAAATCAACTATCTCGGAAGGACACAAACACACGTATTCCTGGTAGCCGACATCGGCGAAGACGACTTCATTCTCGGGTACCCCTTTGGCGAGAGCGCACGACCAGATGTCGACTGGGAAGGCGGAAAGTTGAAGGGGACGGTCTATGCATGGCAAGATATCTTACAACTACCCGCCAAAATCAAGAAGGCCGAAGGAGACCGCCTCTTCTATCTACCCATCAAACGTACCACCACCGTTGCCCAACAACTAGCAGAAAAAGCCACCGACAAAACGAAACGACACTGGAAGGAACTAGTCCCTTCAGTTTACCACCAATACGGGAATGTATTCGATGAAGAGGCCTCGGAATGATTCCCTAAGAGACGACGATGGGACCATGCTATAGAACTCAAACCAGATGCCCCCTCCTCTCTAAATTGTCGAGTCTACCCACTGTCACCAAAAGAACACGAAGCCCAACGAGAGTTTATTGCATCCAACAAACGCCTGAAGAGGATCCGTCGATCCAAGTCTCCATATGCAGCAGGGTTCTTCTTTGTGAAGAAAAAGGATGGCAAATATCGTCCCGTCCAAGACTATCGACCACTGAACAAGTGGACCATCCCCAACAAATACCCCCTACCACTCATCACCGACCTCGTACAAGAATTATCAGGAAAAGCCCTGTTCACCAAATTTGACGTACGATGGGGTTACAACAACATTCGAATCCGTGAAGGAGACGAGTGGAAGGCTGCATTTAAGACGAGCGAAGGATTATTCGAACCAACAGTCATGTTCTTTGGACTGACGAACTCCCCAGCAACCTTCCAAACGATGATGGACGACATCTTCCAAGAAGAAGTTGCCCAAGGATGGCTCCGTATATACATGGACGATATGGTGATCGCCACACCAGATGATAAAGAAGAACACGAGACGAAGGTCGCCCAGGTATTGAAGAAACTGCAGGAGCACGACCTGTATCTGAAGCTGGAAAAGTGCTCCTTCTCCCAGAAAGAAATCGAATACCTCGGCATGATCATCGGTAGAGGACAGGTGAAAATGGACCCAATCAAAGTCGAAGGAGTCAGGACCTGGAAAGAACCCACGACGCTTAAAGAGCTTCGCGGATTCCTTGGTTTCTGCAACTTCTATAGGGCGTTCATCTCGAAATACTCAGATATCGCCAAGCCACTGAACGCACTGACCGGAAAAGGACAACAATGGCGCTGGGAGGAAACGCACCAAACCGCTTTCAACAGATTGAAGTTGGCCTGCACCACCTACCCCGTCCTGCGAACCCCCGATTGGACACGTCAGTTCATACTAGAAACTGATGCATCCGGGTTTGCTCTCGCTGCGGTCATTGGGCAAGAGTTTGACGATGGACTACACCCTATTGCCTTCTACTCCCGCAGTCTCCTAGACGCAGAACAAAACTATGACATCCACGACCTGGAACTAGCAGCTATCATCTTCGGCTTCAAACAAGGATGTTCCCTCTTCCTGGGCGCCAAACACCCGATTGACGTCCGCACAGACCACAGAAACTTGGAATACTTCAAAGTACCCCAGAAAGTCACTAGCCGTCAAGCTAGATGGATTACGTTCTTACAGGATTTCGACTTCAAGATCACACACATCCCTGGCCACACGAACACCATCCCCGACATCCTCTCCTGCCGTAAAGACCTTAACAAGGGGGTGATTCTCAACGACACACCCCGCATACTGCTCCCCCCGTCCCTTTTCACTCCATCGTCAGCCCTACCACACCACCGCCTGGCAAAGATCTACGTCACAGACAACCCAGACACCCAATGAAAGATCCTTGTCCAAATCCACGACGCACCAACCGGAGGCCACCCCGGAATCTTGAACACCTGGGACCTTGTCAGACGTCAGTACGAAGGACCCAGACTTCGACAGTTTGTGGAGCAATACGTCAAGGGTTGCGCCATCTGTCAAGAATCTAAGTCTCGGCCAATCCCCAAAGCCCCTCTTCAACGGTTCGATACACACGTCCAAGCAGGACCGTTCCAATACGTCTCGATGGACCTAATCACGGACCTCCCCCCAATCGACGGTTTTGATGCCATCCTCACAATAGTCGACCAAGGCTGCTCAAAGGCAGCACGGTTTCTTCCATGCACAAAAGATATAGATGGGCCCGGCATTGCCAAACTCTATCTACAAAACTTAGTCCCTTGGTTTGGCATGCCCAAATGGATCATCTCAGACCAAGACCCACAATTCACGTCCGGGTTCTCTGTCGCGATGGCCAAAGGACTGGGAGTCCAACAGAACCTGTCCACCACGTTCCACCCAAGAACTGACGGGCAAACAGAACGCATGAACGCGTGGCTCGAACAATACTTACGACCCTGGACAACCACACAACCGACTATCTGGGCACAGATGCTTCCCATCGCCAAGTTCGCGCATAATTCATGGCGACACGATGTCACAAACGCCACGCCTCACGAACTCCTCATGGGGTTCAACCCACAGGTACATATCGAGTTAATCGATGACCAAGTCCCCGCTGCGTGAGAACGAATGGAACAGATGAAGAAAGCACGAGAAGAAGCCCAGAAACGTCTGGAAAATGCCCATCGATCACAAGGTAAACAACCGTGAGACTTCCAGGTAGGGGATGACGTCTGGCTAGAATCGGTCAACCTCAAGGTAAACACGCCGAAGAAGCTCTCGCCCAAACGAGTAGGACCCTTTAAAATCACGCAGAAAGTGTCCACCGTTGCCTACCGCCTCGACCTCCCCCCATCCATGAGGATTCACAATGTGTTCCACATTGACCTTCTATCCCCCTATGTCGAGATGGACGCCCACAGGGCCAACTATGCCAGACCACCCCCAGACATAATTGGAGAAGAAGAGTACGAAATCGAATCAATCATTAAAGCCAGGAGGCACGGGTGAGGCAAGAAGCTCCAATATCTCGTCCATTGGAAAGGCTACCCACATTCGGACAACTCGTGGGTCGATCACAAGGACATGAACGCCCCTGACCTTATCAAGACGTTTTACAAATCAACCCCCACGGGTGGATGACTCGATGTATAAATACAACCCCTCCTGGACAGAAACAAGACATCGCAGACCTTCAATCCTCTTCGACCTCTTCACTCCAATTATGTCTCAACCAACCTCCCAACCCACAACCCCTTTTGATATCGACACCCAAGTAGCGCGACGAACCCACCGACAAGACCTTGCAAATGCGGCTGAGCACGCCGCCATGATAGCCATCAACGCAGACGCACATGGCTGGGACCTAGCCAACACCATCCGCAACCATCGTAACCACCCCCCGACACCAGGATCACTCAGACGTCTCGAGGAAGCTGCAAGCCTCCTGATGGCGCACCTAGCAGCACAAGAAGAAGAGGAGGAGGAGGAAGCCCTCCCCATCCTCGACCCTACCTACATTCCCATTCCCCCACGAGAAGCAGTTCCCCTTCTCGACGAAAACGAAAACATTGTTAACGCCCACGTACTATCCTACCCCCTACGCTCCCCCCTTCCCCGATACCCAGGCGCCGACACTGACTACACCTGGCCCAATGGCAACGAAGCAGCCGACTTCCCCCTTGTCACGAACCATGAAACCTCGCCACCATGAACCGGGGGTCACGTGATCGTGGGAAGTATCACATGACCTATCTGACCCTCTGACCTGGGCACGTGACCGTGAGATACGGCACGTGACCCCTCTGACCCTCCTGCACATGACCGTGGGATACGGCACATGATTACTCCGATCCTCTGACCTCACACGTGACCGTGGGATACGGCACGTGATCGGCCATTCGGTTACCTCCTGTGCCGGACCGGCTGTCCGGCTTCCCTCCTTGTTATCTGAACCGGTCGTTTGGATATTCCCGCTTGGGGATTCCCCAAGGGATTCCCCATTACCGCTCCTCGACGGACATCTCCACTCGGAGATCTCCTCCAGCTCTTCCTTGTCCCTGCTATCTTATCGCCATTGGACGATAACCCCTATGTCTATTCTTAGACTCCGCAGTTCCGCAGTTAAGGTTCCGCAGTTGCTGCGCACTTATTTATAGAATGGTACGACTCACTCGATTATTCCTATTGGCTCACTCAATAGATCACGGACTTGTGACTTGTTCGTTTATCGCTCGTGTACCTACTTACTGCCTACCCTAAACCTACGCACGGACCTGCCCCCATGTATATATAAACCCCCCTGAATTGAGGAGCAGTCCTCAGACTGTTCATTTGTCGCTTCCCTCATCATAGCTCCCAGGCTATCCCTCTCATCTGCCTCCCTGGTCATCTTAGTGGCCGTCTTATCCTTCATCCTCTTTGTCGTCGCCCTCGCCTATTGCCACCACCTCCTCTGTCGCCCTCCAGCCCCGACTCTGCCGCTACCTCTGCACACTCAGCCCCTGCCCTCACGAACAGACGTAATCGAGAGTACGTCTGGTTCGTGACACCCCTCCCTCCATCTCCGACCATCTCCTCGGTGTCATCTACACCATCCACGATCGAACTAACCACCCCAGCAGCTCGGGGAGAAGAGGAAGAGGAAACCCACGATGGCTGGCAGATGAACTATGCGGACAGGCTAGGCACCCTCTACCCATTCTACATCCCGGACGATGAAGGGTCCGTCATCACCGCACCCCTCATCCAATATCAGCTCGACGCCAGACCTTTCCCAATGATTCACGCCACCCAGCGACGAGGTGGGAGGGTCTACACCAAGTCTCTTAGAGCGCGCACACAGCCCTACCCCCGCCCAACCATGAGTCGTAACCAAGAAGTGGCCTTCCAGGCCAATCAACCGTACACCTTCCTCATTGACCAAGCCCTCGAACTGGAAAACGACCCGACTCTTGCCGTGGAAGTGGTGAGGCTGCGCGAAGCCCAATATATCATCAAACAATCAGCCGAACAACTAGCGCAGGGGCTGGTCAAATACCACACGGATGTAGCCACGATGAATGACAGCCTCAACCAACTCACCCGTGCCAACGCCCATGAGCGACTCCTCCCCAAGATCCAATACGAAGTCCGGCCTAGCGCAGAGTACCCCTGGCGCTGCCTCTGGCGCGCCCGACAAGCCTTCAACGACCCCAATATGGGGATCCCCAATTATCAAAACCGCTGCTGCCACGTTTGCGGGAAGAAGGGGCATCCAGCCTGGACCTGCGGGAAGATACACCGGTGCTGATGGTGTAAGGAGGAGGGCCACTATGACGATGCCTGCCGTCATCCACACACCATGTGCCGCATCAAAGGTTGGTGTATCCCACCTACCAGCCACCAACGCTTCCACCGTGCATGCCGCGTTCGTACCCCACCTACCGTCTAGGACGTTGACAAGGGGGTGATGTCATGCCAACCGTGACGTGACCCATCAGGTGACGGGCGTAACCCCGGGCACCAAGTGTTCCATCATATATTCTATGACGTTCCGTCTCGTTCCAGTACCTCCCATGTTGTTCCGTTAGTCCCCACTGTGTTCTGGTAGATACTAGTAGCTCCAGAGAGATCGTGTATATAAGACCCACATATGTCTGTGAACAAGCCTTAAGCTTGTTCTCCTGTGAATCTATCAGGTTTCCAGTAGACTCAGGCCTGACCACCAGTTAGTCCACTGGTTGACAAAAGGGCTCTTCGTCTCATAAGCACTGTGCTTGCTCATAAGCCAAACCTTGAATCCTCGAAAGTCCCGACTCAACCGAACGAAATCGACACGCAGCCACCCGAGGCATGACACGTAGTGTCACGAACCATGAAACCTCGCCACCATGAACCGGGGGTCACGTGATCGTGGGAAGTATCACGTGACCCATCTGACCCTCTGACCTGGGCACGTGACCCCTCTGACCCTCCTGCATGTGACCGTGGGATACGGCATGTGACTCCTTCGATCCTCTGACCCTCACACATGACCGTGGGATACGGCACGTGATCAGCTATTCGGTTACCTCCTGTGCCGGACTGGCTGTCCGGCTTCCCTCCTCGTTATCTGAACCGGTCGTTCGGATATTCCTGCTTGGGGATTCCCCATTACTGCTCCTCGACGGATATCTCCACTCGGAGATCTCCTCCAGCTCTTTCTTATCCCTGCTCTCTTATCACCATTGGATGATAACCCCTATGTCTATTCCTGGACTCCGCAGTTCCACAGTTAAGGTTCCGCAGTTGCTGCGCACTTATTTATAGAATGGTACGACTTGCTCGATTATTCCTATTGGCTCACTCAATAGATCACGGACTTGTGACTTGTTCGTTTATCGCTCGTGTACCTACTTACTGCCTGCCCTAAACCTACGCACGGACCTGCCCCCATGTATATATAAACCCCCCTGAATCGAGGAGCAGTCCTCAGACTGTTCATTTGTCGCTTCCCCCATCATAGCTCCCAAGCTATCCCTCTCATCTGCCTCCCTGGTCATCTTAGTGGCTGTCACGTTGTCTTGACATTCTAAGGACCGTTCTTTTCTTCTCAGACACGTTCTAACCCTCGCATCCAGAGGGCTTCCGTTCTTACTCATGCCGATGGACTTCTGACCCCGTTCTCACCTATGGTACTTACCTTACGGACTACTTATCACTCAGTAAGGGCTCTAGGCCCTCTATCTTTGTACCCCATACTCTGGACTATGACGCGTACCCCATCTCATGACCTGACGGCCATATGGGCCCTTGTATTATACCGGATATGACTGTATGACTCGACTCAGATACTGGATCATGGGTGCCACAGGCACACGTGACCCAGGTGGAGTGGACTTATCGGCTGACGGTAAGGATCCGCCTACCGTGGGTAGTTATTACCTGGTTTGGAAAAAGACTATGTTTTGTACCGCCGGAGGAGCCTGCCCCCACATGGGAGGACAATTACTATAATTAGGAATACTTTCCCACATGTGAGTGCTGGAGTGGAACTGTACGATAAAGATCATGTTCCTGTGCTACGTTGCTGTACCATGTAGCTGTGTTATGTAGCTGTGCCGTGTTGCTGTGAGCGTCACCATTTGGTGGCGCTGGGACTACTCAAAGAGGCTAGGTAGTGTAGTAGCCTCATGTATTTAAGTCGGACTCTTGCTGGGCTAAAACCTCAGCTTCAAGTTCTACCTTGTTCTCTGAATCACACTCCTGTATCTTCATAACCCTCTGGTTCTTTGTGATAGAACCTGCGGGTTAATCCCTTGTGTGATGCTCTTAGCTCAAAGCCCTTATCTCTTCATCTTATCTTATCCACTCAAGAAGCGTCTAAGTCTTCAACTTAGCACCCTTCACTCTACCACACGTGACTATATCACGTGCCACTTGTGCACGTGATCTCCTTACTGCATTAGTGCACGTGACTTGTTCACGTGACTGAACACCTGACAGCTCCCACGATCACATGATCAGGGACACGACCGATATCTGTCACAGACATCTGTCGCACACCTGATACTCTTGGGCTTACCTCAGCCACTGGCCCGTGTGAGCCGTAACACAGAACTCAAAGCTACCTACTCCACAGACGGTGTCACGCTTAAGTCCTAAGCGTGTCCACAAGTCTAGTAAGGACTCGATACGTCCTCTGACTTGTCTTAGTCTGTTCCAAGCGAGGTCAAGCAATAAGCTT
>QLPC01002229.1:0-14997 GCA_003314055.1 Lactifluus hygrophoroides | reverse complement strand
CAGAGCGCGAGATCATCAAATCTGCGGCGTGACCCGCCCACGTTTTTGAGCGTTTTGACTAAACCTCGATAGAGATATTACAGTATATAGATGGGTCATGTATCGTTGCCCTTTACCACTCTGCCCCTTTCTGTTCACGGTCCACCGGTTTGTTTTTTTTCTCCACATTCCTTCTTTGTCCTGTCCTTCGTTTTATTTCTCCGCGCGTCTGGCACGCTCACGCCCATCTTTCTTCTTTTTCCCCCCCACAGCCATCTCTCCCATCACTTTCCCCTCTTCTTTAACACTTCCTACCCTTCCTTCTGCTCTCCAGCATGTCTCTCAAAGCTGAACTCGAGACTTGGGCTGCCGCGCTCAAGGCCTATGATGAAGAAGACTTCGAAAGGAGCCTCGAGCTCTTCTCTGTCCGTCTTCCTCTCCTTTTTTTTCGTCACCGGCGTCTCTTTCTCACCGGTTTCATCCCCCTCAGGTCATTGCCGACTCTTCAAAAATCCTCACAAATATGGGTCTCATTTACGCTACACTCGGCGAGCACGAAGCCGCCGTTGAACAGTTCATGGCTGCCACCCGTCTGGACAACTACCTCGCCGTCGCGTCAGTAACCATCCTTACCCTCTTCCCCTCCTTTTTTTTTTTTCTCATCTCCGATTTCAGTTATTTCCAGTGCGGCGTCTCAAATTTCTTACTTGGTCGTTATGATCTCTCTGCAAAAGAGTTTGAAGAAGCCCTATTATATTTACGCGGGAATGAATCCATGTACGTTGTTCACTCCCGCATCGCCCAATGCTGTTGCTAATTCGCACGACGACCTGTCTAGTAACTATACCCAACTTGGCCTCTCCTTCACACTTTATTCTGCAGAGGTTCTTTTTAACAAAGGCAAGTCCTTCTCTCGTTCTAGTTTTATACATCTAACTTCGTGTGCCAGGCCTCTCCTTAATTTATCTAGGCCAAATGCAAGAGGGAATGGCCGAGTTGCAGGATGCCGCGAGGCAAAAGGCGACAGAAGAGCACGGTGTAATCGATGAGGCCATTCGCGACAATGGAGAGGGTTACACAGTTTTCAGCATAGTGCGCCTCTTAGAGAACTTTTCTCCTCCTCAAAGTTGACTTGATCCCTAGCCCGTCGGTGTTCTCTACCGACCGTCAGAGAACAAGCTTAAGAATGCCAAAGCACGCGACTTTTTGGGCAAAGCCGTAAGGCCGTCACTCACCCAATGGGACCATACACTCACCAACTTGTGACAGAAACTTGTTGCTTCGGAGAATCCAAATGAGGCATACACAACTTTCACTGGTGTCACTCGCTTACGGCAGGGCATCAGCCCTCAGAATGTTTACCTGGAACAGGAAGATGATGCAAGTCTCGCCCGAGCTGCTACCATCAGTCGCTTAAGTGCGCACCGTCTTACTCATTTTATCCGACGAATCTCATAATCGACTGATTCTAGAGGGACCCGACATGGATGTACAACCTGTGGGCAGCCTCGCTCGTGCAACGACTACTGCCAATGTGCGCGAACGTGAGACGGCTGGTGTGGGCGTTTCTCAGTCACCGTTGCCGGCTACCACCATCATCGGCCGTAGTAACTCCGCTCTTACCGGACGTCCTGGCTTTCCCACGCGAGGACTCAGTGTGCGCAGGCCTGAGAATGAAGATGCCTCTCCTATGACATCCCCTAAATTTAGTGCGTAAATGTTCCCATTTTCAGCGTTCTATCCTTTCTAACCTTTCTTGCTCGTCATACAGAAGGACCTTCGCGGGTCACTGAAACATATGACAACATCGTAGACTCGTATGCCCAGCGATCTCCGCCGCTGGCCCTTCCAGGAACGAACAGCGATCGCGTCGCAAAATGGGCGCGGGGCAACGCAGGCGGGTTAAGCCGTGCCCCGAGTGCATTCGGTGGCTCGTCCCGCTCAGGCACACTTAAGCGACGTCTCACACGGCGCACAATCGCTCCGAGCGTTTACGACGAAGAGGAGGAGGGCTACGGTTCTGGCGAGTGGGATGAGACGTACGAGCTGACGAAGATCCGTGTGAAGATTCACTTTGACGGAGACGCGCGCGGCATGACGCTTGACCCTGAGTTGCCTTTCGCCGAGTTTAGGCAGCGCGTGGCAGACAAGTTTGAGATGAGTCCTCAGGGGATTATGCTCAAATTCCGCGACGAGGACGGCGGGAAGGTCTCTTTGCGCGACACGAGCGACTATGATCTTGCGATAGAGACGGCTCGCGAAAGCGCCAAGGGCAGGCCAGAAGGCAAGCTCGAGGTCTGGTGCGAAAGGAGGTAAATATTTGCAAAGCGTTGCCTATCTAGCGGGGTTATTGCTGTACCTTCTGGGGTTTAATGTCTATCTGTACATCGTACGTGAATTTGCCACAATTATTATTAGAACAGCACTGCTCTTCTCCACTCCTTCGTTCTTGCTGCATTTTTGCTTTATGTAACTCGTTTCCTTTTGTTTTGATCGGTGCAGGACGCGCTAGCTTTGTGTCCTCACAAGTAGCACTCATTACTTACAATACAGAAATGTACAATCTTGCTATAAGGTCAATGCCACATTCAAGAACAGGGCGTTCAGTGGGTGTGAACGTGATATCCGTTTCGAAAAGAATGCTATATATATATTGTCCCAAAAAAGAAAAAAGACAATGGAGGCGGTACATGCAACATGACCTATGCACCAGCACAAGACATGTACCAGTAGTAGGCCCGCAGGCCTGGGTTATGAGAATGACTTTTTCTCTGGTAGTAACTCAACAACAGATGGATACTGGGATTGTAAGAAAACAAAGGAAGTTTTTCCCATGCTTCATGCAAAAAATGGCTTGTTGCACAATAAGTTACAGTATTCCAGTACAGCGCCGTGCAACAAGGGGAAAACACATTGGCCGGCTCCACACTGGTCGTGACTCCATCCGAGGATCGGCCCGGTATTCCGAACTGCGCAAAAAGTGGCTGAGGACTCAGGATTCCGAGGACTCGGACTCTGACCCAAACTTTGGGGCTCTTGGTAACATCCACACTGACAGAATGGACACCAGACCGTGACGTCCACATCCACATCCACGTCCACAATCGCTCACGTTGTGCACTGCACTGTCAGCCAGTGGTAATTAGAATCTTGGAACAGAACTTCATACGGTTCCGCGAAATGGTCGAATGCGATGGCAGCATGGTGGTGCAGAACACCAAATTCCTTGGGAATGATACCAGATAACTGTGGCGCAGGATGCTCGCGCTCCATACAGTCCTGTATGAGTGGGCAATAAGAAACGGCTCTCAGGGACAACCTCTTTCCTGCGTACCTTACATGCCCTCGACGAAGAAGGGTACGAATGCATACTCACTGGAGCAGCGAGCCATTTCGGGTCCAGTTGTCCGACGAATGGGTATCGGATGCACTTCAAGGCTGAGACAAACCCACCCTCAAAGTGCGATTGAGGATCGAATGGGTACCCAGGATCAGGCATCGAGGGTGGAATATATTGCGATACTCCTTGTCGGTGATTTTCATGAGGGTTTGCATTGAGATGACATACTCGGTGCTCTGAAGCCAACTGACGATGTCTTGGCGCATCTTGGTTTGGCACTGTCGATCGCGGAGATAGCGAGAGTCTTTAGGGGTTGAATGGCAGCAAGAGGTAACGCGCACACCCCACCTCAGAGGGAGCCCCTGCGCGCGCTCCTATTACTAGTTAGTGGACCTCGCATACAGTAGTGGGATGGGACCACGCTTTGAAGCGCTCGCGAGCAGGGTTCAAAGTGCGGGACTTGCAGAGAGATTATCTTTTAGGGTTGGTTGATGGTACGGCTCGAGTTGCGGGCGATGGGCACTTCAATTTCCAACAACAGAGAGCCTATCATTCTGCATGGATTTGTTCATGGCAGATAGGGGTATTGGGACGCCCGACTGTGGAATATCTTGAGTGGCGATACGGCGCGTCATTTCGTTCATTATGTGCGCGGTAGCGCGGCGAATGGCTGGCTTGGACTGTTGCATTACACGGCGCGTTTTGACATCTCACCATGTGACAACCCTCAGCCCAAACCTTACAGTAAAGTGGGCACCCACATATCCTGCTCTTACTACCGTCCCATCAATGGCTACGTCTAATATGAGTACTAGTGACCAGTCAACACCCCTTCACGCACTCTTCGAGCCTGCCTTGCAGGACTATCAAACCCGGATCGGCACATCATTGACCAACCAGTGGCACACTCTCACCGAGCAGCTCCAGAATTGCAACTCCATCGACTCCATCACTGCATTTCTCCAAGATCAGGCCCGGAGAAAATTCCAAGAAGGCAAAATCATGAGACCCCTCAGAGATGCCATCTCCGTATTGTATACTCTTTCCACCAATACTTCCCTCGACGGCGAGGCTATTCGTCTGGTACGTAATAAAAGGCTGATGGGTATTTAATGTCCTCAATCTTGTTCTACAGCCGCTTTCAACTTCAAAAATGATATTTGCCGCTTTTGCCACACTACTCGCTGTATGCATCTCTCTCTGTTCCTACATGCGAATCCTGGTTACATTTCAATGTATCAGGCTGTGAAGGAGGTGACTGCAAATTATAACGCCTTGGTTGACTTGCTCGAGACGATCGGGCATCTTCTCAAACGCCTGAATATATATAACGAAATCCCTCCAACACGAGCAACGGCCGAAGTCATCGCCAGAATAACGGCAGAACTGCTCGCCACACTGGCTATCGTGACAGGACAGGTCAATGAAAAGCAATCAAGTAAGTCCGTCCTCATCGACATGCTAGTAGACTCGACTGAAGCAACGCAGTGAAGTCCGTAAAGAAGGCATTACTAGAGAATGAGGTCGACATGGTGCTGCGGAGGCTAGATCGACTCACCCTGGACGAGGCTCGGAAGACAGCAATGCAGACGCTCGAGGTCATCCTTGGTCTGTTTGAGAACATGAGGGGGGCCATGGAAGGTGAGCAAACGCACCCAGTTTGTTAACCGCTAGATGTTAAGCATGATTCCCTCTAGACGGTATTCCATCTGTAGACAATGTCCGGGGTGCACCCGGTCCGCACAAGATGACCAAGTCCGAACGTCAGTCATCATTTGGAATCGAGATTGCTGACCGGAAACACTGAGGCTCTCTGGCAGGTGAGAAGTTGCGGCACGATGTTCGAAATTGGCTCTCTCCTCCCGATCCATGGAAGAATCACAACATCGCCTGCGAATCGCGTCACACCGGATCCGCCGCATGGTTCGTCCAGGGGGCTACGTTCTCGAAATGGAAATCGTCGTCTAGACCGAGTTCCTTCTTATTTATTCAAGGCAAACGTCAGTTATCGCCTAAGACTTTCACGGAGACTGATTGACATTTCTTCCTAGCGGGCGCAGGGAAGAGCGTGCTTTGGTACGTCACCTTTGCGATAACCTTCATCTCGAGAACTCATGTCGTTGTTCAGTTCCTCAATCATCGAGAATATCCAGGCGATGCAAAAATCTGGGCTCGCATCACTTGCCTTCTTCTACTGTGACTTTCGAGAGGAACAAAAGAAGGACCTGCGTGGGCTGCTCTCATCTTTGCTAGTTCAGCTTTGTCACCAATCAGATCCATACTGTGACATTCTCTCCAATTTCTATGAGGCACACGGCAAGGGTTCGCAAAATCCTAGTGTCATTGAACTTGTCCGATGTATCAAGAATCTTCTGGAACTGCCAGGACGAGCACCAGTATATTTGATTGTGGATGGCCTGGACGAATGCTCGAACACATCTGATATACCTACCCCGCGAAAAAAAATTCTAAATTTCCTGAAGGAGCTTTTGGACTCGAAAATACCAAATCTGTACATCTGCATAGTCAGCCGACCAGAGGTGGACGTCAAGGCGGTCCTCGATCCTTTGGCTTTCCTTTCCGTTTCCCTGCAAGATGAGAGGGGACAAAAGGAAGGTATTGAAGAGTACATTCAGTCGGTGGTTAACACGGACGCAAAGAACCGAAGGTGGAAAGCGGAGGACAAGAAACTGGTGATCAGCGTACTGACAAAGAAAGCTGACGGCATGTAAGGCATCAAAATTTTCTTGGCGATTCGCGCTGATACCTATTATGTAGGTTCCGATGGGTGCATTGCCAGCTAGTCTACCTTTGTGGCTGCCATCCAGGACGCATCCGGCACGCATTGGAGCATTTACCGGAGACGCTGGATGAGACGTATCAGCGCACGTTGCGAGAAATCAAAAACACAGACTGGGAATTTGCACACCGTCTCTTCCAGTGTGTCCTAGTCGCTTCCCGCCCACTCCGTGTTGAGGAACTCGCCGAGTTCCTTGCGTTCGATTTTGAGGCCGGGCCGATTCCAAAATTTTACGAGGAGTGGCGAATGGAAGATCCAGTAGAGGCAGTGATGTCAACATGCTCAAGCTTACTTTCCATCGTCAAGGTCCACTATTCCCCCGTTATACAATTCTCACATTTTTCTGTGAAAGAGTTCTTGACGTCCGCCCGCCTTACCGAAGGAAACGACATAATTTCCCGGCGTTACCACATTTCCATTACAGAAGCCCATATCGTCGCGGCTCGAGCATGTCTAGGGATTCTGCTACACCTGGACGAAAATGTGACAAGCACTAGCTTGAAGAAATATCCTCTCGCAAAATATGCTGCCGAGCATTGGGTTGAACATGCCCAGGTCGAGAATGCGTTGGGAAGAGTGGAAGATGGGGTGAAAGAGCTGTTTGACCCAAGGAAACGACATTTTGCGACCTGGGTCTGGATACACGATCCAGCCCCGCAACATTATTCCCTTCCCACGCGAGGCGAAAGGCCATCACAGCCTAGAGCAAACTGTTTGCATTATGCTACTCTCTGTGGCTTACCCGGGATTGTAAAGTTCCTGATGATTGAGCACTCACAGGACGTGGACTCTAGGGGATTCGATGACTCCTCAACTCCATTACATTGTGCATCGTCCTTGGGACATGTGGAACTCGCGCGCATCCTTCTCGAGGGCGGCGCGGATGCGAAGGCCCAGGACGAGGATGGAAGGACACCGTTGCATCAAGCAGTGTCCAGGGGACATATGGAACTCGCACGCATTCTTCTCAAGGGCGGCGCGAATGCGAATGCCCAGGACAAGGATGGGCGGACACCATTGCATCAGGCAGTGTCCAGGGAACATGTGGAACTCGCGCGCATCCTTCTCGAGGGCGGCGCGGATGCGAAGGCCCAGGACAAGGATGGGTGGACACTATTGCATCGGGCATCGTCCTTGGGACATGTGGAACTAGCGCGCATCCTTCTCGAGAGCGGCGCGGATGCGAAGGCCCAGGACAAGGATGAGCGGACACCATTGCATCAGGCATTGTTCGAGGGACATATGGAACTCGCGCTCATCCTTCTCGAGCGCGGCGCGGATGCGAAGGCCCAGGACAAGGGTGGGTGGACACCATTGCATTGGGCATCGTCCTCGGGATATGTGGAACTCGCGCTCGCCCTTCTCGAGCGTAGCGCGGATGCGAAGGCCCAGGACAAGGATGGGTGGACCCCATTGCACTGCGCATCGTCCTTGGGACATGTGGAACTCGCGCGCATCCTTCTCGAGCGCGGCGCGGATGCGAAGGCTCAGGACAAGGATGGGTGGACGCCATTTCATCGGGCATCGTACGAGGGACATGTGGAACTCGCGTGCATCCTTCTCGAGCGCGGCGCGGATGCGAAGGCCCAGGACAAGGATGGGTGGACACCATTGCATCGGGCATGGTTCGAGGGACATGTGGAACTCGCGCTCATCCTTCTCGAGCGCGGCGTGGATGCGAAGGTCCAGGACAATGATGGGTGGACACCATTGCATTGGGCATCGTCTGCGGGACATGTGGAACTCGCGCTCGCCCTTCTCGAGCGTAGCGCGGATGCGATGGCACAGGACAAGGATGGGTGGACGCCATTGCATCGAGCATCGTCCTTGGGACATGTGGAACTCGCGCGCATCCTTCTCGAGCGCGGCGCGGATGCGAAGGCCCAGAACAAGGATGGGTGGACACCATTACATTGTGCATCGTCCGGAGGGCATGTGGAACCCGCACGCATCCTTCTCGAGAACGGCGCGGATGCCAAGGCCCAGGACAAGGATGGGTGGACACCATTGCATCGTGCATCCTCCAAGGGATATGTCGAACTCGTGCGCATCCTTCTCGAGCGCGACGCGGATGCGAAGGCCCAGGACAAAGATGGGTGGACACCATTGCATCGGGCATTGTCCAAGGGACATGTGGAAATCGCGCTCATCCTTCTCGAGCGTGGCGCGGATGCGAATGTCCAGGACAAGGAGGGGCAGACACCATTGCATTGGGCATCGTCCGAGGGACATGTACAACTTGCGCGCATCCTTCTCCAGAGCGGCGCGGATGCGATGGCTCAGGACAATGATGGATGGACACCATTGCACTGCGCATTGGCTGAGGGACGTGCGGAACTTGCGCGCATCTTTCTCGAGCGCGGCGTGGATGCGAAGGCCCAGGACAAGGATGGGTGGACACCATTGCATTGGGCATCGTTCAAGGGACATGTGGAGCTCGCCTGCATTCTTCTCAAGCACGGCGCAGATACGAAGGCCCAGGACAAGGATGGGTGGACCCCATTGCACTGCGCATCGTCTGAGGGACATGTGGAACTCGCGCTCACCCTTCTCGAGCGCGGCGCGGATGTGAAGGCCCAGGACGAGAATGGGCGGACACCATTGCATCGGGCATCCTATTTGGGACATGTGGAACTCGCGCACATCCTTCTCGACCGCGGTGCAGATTTGAGGGCCCAGGGCAAAGATGGGCAGACACCATTGCATCGGGCATCGTCTGGGGGACATGTGGAACTTGCGCGGATCCTTCTTGAGCGTGGCGCAGATCCGAGAGCCCAGGGCAAGGATGGGCAGACACCATTGCATCGGGCGTCGTGCGGGGGACATGTGGAACTTTCACGCATCCTTCTCGAGAGCGGCGCGGATGCGAAGGCCCAGGACAAGAATGGGTGGACACCATTACATTGGGCATCGTCCTTGGGACATTTGGAACTTGCGCGTATCCTTCTCTAGCCCGGCGCAGATGCAAAGGCCCAGGACAAGGATGGGTGGACAGCATTGCATCGGGCATCGTCTGAGGGACATGTGGAACTCACCCTCATCCTTCTCGAGCATGGCGCGGGTCTGATGGCCCAGACCAACGATTGCCGAACACCACTGGATATAGCATCTGAAAAGGGATATGTGTCTATAACTGACATCCTGAAGGATGTTGTAGGTCGGGGCACACACAGTGGCCACTCAGGACAATAAGAACATGATTTACATCACAGGCATGTCAGCACGAGGACAATGTTGTATTGTGCAACTACCCGCAAGCGATAGAGCTGTTGTGAGTGATGGAATTGTATTTTTACTCCACCAGCGGTAATCCGTGCTACAGACAAGTCCACCATCCAGTCACATTATGCTGCGCTGATACGAATCTCACGCAAGTACAAAGTCTGTTACCATGGACGGACGGGAGGTGCCGTATCAATTCTAGGGCGTAGTCGTACTTGTGTCGTGCTACTTGATGAAATATCATTGAGTGTTTCTGTTTGTGTGCCACAGTCTGGGTTAACTATACTATGCTATCGCCTTTGTAGGTTATGATTCGTTTACATTACTTAAGCAAAAACAACCACGCGTCCTCGATCATTTGTCATGTAGCTCAGTCTCTGATGTCTCCGATGCTCCAAAATAGTGTATTGTTCTACCAACTGTACTGTACGACGTGGCTTGAGTTCTGTTGGTGATAAATAGTTGTAAGAAAACAAAGTAGGAGTAAGAAGCCCTTTGGTCTCGAAATTCCCTCTCACGCATGCATTTGCACTCATTTAACTCGTATCAACTCGTATCAATTCGACCCGTAACCCATCACTACTAGGCTACACACGGAACTTGAGTGTGAAATACCCACCACATTATATGTCGTAGTCTCCTTTATCAGACCATGTATTTACACTGAGACAGTCTCACCACATAATCGTACACAAGGCAAAGACTTATAGTAACAGGAGAGGACTTATTCACATACCTTGGCACTCATTACTCACGGTTATGTGAAAGAAATCCAAGGAACGACAGCACTAATTACCTTGTTCGAAAGCGCTTCGAGTGACCCTTATTCGGTTTCTCACTCTGTAGAGCCAAGGGACCAAGGGAAGCAGTGACCCGGTCGCTCACACAACCGTCGTTGCAAACATCGAGAGGCACGGTATTGCTGACGATGATGCTATGTCACCTGCAGAGTGGTTGAGGAAAAACGCGGACATATCGTTCATGGAACGCACGATTGTAGAAAGCCGCATCACCCATAAACGTTCAGTGTCATTACGGCTAGTTCAACACCCATCACAAAGCCCTGGACATTGACGTACTTGCTATTTGAAATTGAAGCATCTTTGGAAGTTGTGAAAGATCTCATGAAGAAGAGGCAGAGATACGACTACAAGGATACTTTCCTGAGAAGAGTGGAAAGGTGGCAGCTCTGCTGGAGGGAAGATACGGTACGGACGTGTTATACGGTGAGGCATTGATTGATCGACTGACGTTGGCGATGGAGAACACGCAGAAGGGAGTATACACTGTTCATTGTCGTATCTTTTGACCTGCATAGTCATGCGGGAAAGTAAGGAGAAAGGAAACAACACAGTAGAGCGAGACGAGACGCGTTGAAGTCGCGTAGTAGTCGCGTAAACGGGGATAACGTAACAGAGCGAACCAAACTTGGATTTTCGAAGGATCTGAGTTCTTCCCTCCGTCACTAAGCCTCACTCAACTTGAGGTATAAAGGGGCAATGACTGGATAACAATTCACTACCAATTCTCAACATAAGCTCTTTGGTAATTCCACTTCGAATTTCAGATGGCTGAGGTCGGACTGCAACTCGAACTACTGTACTCATACGCGCACGTTCATCGAAGAATCGAAGGTAAAAAAAAGTCCAAGAGATTCGAAGCTACTAGGTTTCATACACAAGCTTTGAAGCAGGATACCCGTGGAAGGGACACTCAGTTTTGATGCGTATTGAGTGCCCAAAAAGTATCAACACATACGTCTTGAGCACTGCAACCACAAGATTAGCGCCCCCTTCGAGGACCTTTGGAGCCTCGAGGACCCTTAACAAGTCATGAGAGAGGCCCCCGAGTTTTGTTGGGTAATTGAAAAAGGGAGGAGTAGGAAATGACCTCGGGAGCATCCAGATGTATTGGGGATATTCATCGAAGACATTTTGCACTTCTCAACGGCGCCAACGCTCAGTGTGGGTCTTGTGGCCTATTTTGGTTATTTCTCTGAGTGCTGCAGATGGAACGGGTGGCTAGGATGGAAGCATTGTGCACAACTTTGACGGTGCCGACAATATGAGTTACTTGAGTGTCTTGTAGGCTAGGTGTATTTTGTGACCGTTCGTTTAGGCATTTGTTGCGGGGGGGAGGGGGCATACATATGACTCATAGGCGAAGTGATTTTTGTGACCTGTCTGTCTGTTTGGCAGTTTATTGAGGGTGCGCTGCATACATAATGGACAGCTTGGATGAAGATAATGGGCATAGCTTCAAGCTTCAAGCATGTGACATTCATGCAGCGTTTTTAACGCACTTGTAACACACTTATGACACACCTTTAACTATGTCAAATTATGTGCCTTGTGTCCACTGGCAAAGTATGTTCTGCTGAGTTACATAAAGGGCATGAAATCTTGAAATGGGCCTGAGATCTTGGGATGCTTACTGCATCAGCTTGAATTGTGCCGACGGCGGTAAGTACGATGTATATCGATATCTGATCGAGGGCAGATCGGGATATTAGTGACTTGCGCTGACGGCGGTAAATGTGACGATTGCCCAAGCGGGATGTTAGTGACTTGCGCTGACGGCGGTAAAGGTGACGATTGCCCAAGCGGGATATTAGTGACTTGCGCTGGACGGCGGTAAATATGACGATTGCCCAAGCGGGATATTAGTGACTTGCGCTGACGGCAGTAAATATGATCGATTATCATCGATATGATCCCCTAAACGGGATATTAGTTGCTCGAGACAACTGCTTCAACTTGGATTGCACCGACATCATGGCGTGGGTTTGTGCCTCGTGTACAATGGCAGTGTATGATGTTTTCCCCTCATGATCATTGTGCCTGCCCCTACAAGTTCAATTTCTAGGCTGTGCGCCACATGTGGGTTTGTTCGTTGGTCTCCCCGGGCCGTCTCCCGGGCCAAATCGTCTTCTCGAATATAAAGAGAGCCCTACGATGGGAGTGGGACAATTCAGCACGACTTTTCAACCTTCACTAAAACCACTTCGAAGCCACGGTGTCAGATAGCTGAGGTTGAACTGCAACTCGAACAAGCCAGTCACGACTTGAACTTAGTGTATCGACTTCCTCGTTCCATTCTTCCCCAGCCACAGGATGATCATGTACAGCAAATCGCTACGGTTGGCCTTCAATATCGTGACATTACCTTTACTCTAGTGCTCATCTCTATGTATCGCTTTAGGTCCAACCCGCTGCTGCTGATGGCCAAGTTCATTGGGGTGATGTGCCTCCACCAGCTAGGAACGTCGCTATGCAAGGAGGTCCACAAGACCCTCACCACGTTCACGCTCCTTACTACGACATGGGGCACTACCACCGCCCTCCACTAGGCGTGAGGCATCTCCATCTGTGTATGGCCAAGCTCCCTCTCACTCACGACGTCTCATTGCAGGCTCCCGTGGTCCCAAACATGTATCACAACATAGGAGAAGTTGCTCAAGGCTTCCCAGCACAGGCAGAGCTTCCTGTTCCTGTATGTGCTAACGATTCTTTCTTTTATGTATGTCTAAACGGATCTTCATTGCAGGAACCTCAAGGAAATGATCATGTGGGGTACGCTGCTCAGCAATTTGTGCCCGCCCCGGCGCAAGAGCCCTTCCTTGGTCCTGGGGTTCACCACGGCCCCGCTCCTGACCAGCCAGCAGCTGAGAATCTCCGACGTCTCGCCAGGCGTTTCTTGAATGACGACGATTCACAAGTCGACATGGTCCGCATGGAACCAGGTCTTGCAGGTCGCTTCAAAGTTATGATCTCACTCGAAATTGCCGATTTCTTCTGAGTTATCGTTTCTTGCTATCACCCGTTCGATGTATGAAGCTATGGAAAGATGCGCGTTATGTCAATGTGGGTATGTTGATAGTATTTACAAGATGTAATAGGGTCTCGCTGGAAAAAGGAAAAAAAAAAAAAACATGGCTACGAGTTTCCAACTTGGGTGTTACAGTGTGCTTCATGCGAAAATGTCCTGCTGCAAGATATCCTCCGCCTTCAAGTTGAGCATCGCTGCGTTATGATCCACCTGGGCGAGGAGGTCAACCAGCGGGGAGGACGCGTCGGCCTCCACAGACCACGCCTTGTCCCACAACTTTGTAAAATCGTCCTCTCCGTCGATCCTATTTCCCGCCGTGCTGTTGGCAGTGGTGGTGATGGTGTCCGGTGCAACCGCCGTCGACGAAGAAGCCTCGGTCTCAGATGAGGATGCGAGAAAGGCCTCTAGGGATGTCCAAAATGCCTCCATCTCCATGGCGTCCATGTCGGCATTGCCATCGGGTACCATGCTTGTAGTAGAGATGGCAGTAGTAGCATTCGTGGTAGGTTGCAACTGCGATAAGGTGTCGGTGTCTGTAAAATCGAGGGCGTCTGAGAGGGCGTCGCTACTGCCTAAGAGGGGGCTCGATGGCGGCAGAGGCGAAGACGGTGGGAGCGCGTCGGACCACAAGCGTTGCGCGACCATTCCATCTTCCTCCTCATCGTCCGACGCGGCTGGTAGCGAGCTTGCAGGTGTATCAGCCGCCCCATCACCATCTTTACCATTACCAGCCATCTCCTTGTCCGCAACCACTTCACCCATGACTTCTGCTCCCCTGTCCTTGAAGCACAACAAGGGTGACATAGGCCTCGACAATCCAATACCGCGCCCACTCAGCACACTCTGGATCGGCGAGAGCACAAGCGAGGGTTTGCTGAGCCTAAGCGTGTTCTCATCATCGTTATCATGGTCATCTGCGTCGGGTGAGAACAGTGGGCTTGAAGAGGTAGCAGCAACCGGGTCAGAACGCCGCGCGGCGCAGGCACCAGCAGATCTACGCATCGGTGTGCACGGATCAAAGGCCGGTATGGACATCACCGCCGTGGTAGGTGACGAGGGCGCCAGCGGCGGCGTTGGTGAGGATGTACGGAAGATATCAGCGGCAGCAGCCATGATGGGCGCCGCACCTGCACCTGCAGCAGGGGTCGCGCAACTCACACCCGCATTCACGTTGCTACTTCCCAACGACACCCGGCGTGGCTGTATGCAGGCCGAAGAAGGGGGAGATGACGGTCGCGGCGGCTGCTCGTTGACTATTTGTCCGCGTGACTTGCGACGATGTGATCGCTTGCGGTCGAGCGCTTTAGCTTGCTCACGTGCGTTCTCCACCTCTTTTCGTGCAAGCGTCTCCTCCGACATGCGCGGCTTGGTTGCGGTCGTAGTGCGCGCCCATTCGGGAACGACGTACGGTTTCTTGAGTTTAGAAGATGCTGGAATTGAGTCCGGAGCGGGAACAGACGTCGCAGCGGCCTTTAATGTGGCCTTGGAAGATACAGTATGCACTGTTTTGGGGGGAGAGGGAAAGGCAGCGGCGACGAGAGCGCTTCGCGCAGCAAAGAGGTCTGCGTTTACACGCGGTGTTTGCAGCGGTGCAGGTTTGTTTGAAAATGTGATGGGGTCTGAAAGCAACGGACGTGACAAGAAGGTGAGCCTGCGTTGAGGTGGCGAACTTTCGCAGTGACGCTTTGAGCGCCCGTGTGCCTCGGCCACATCGCTCAACCTGCGTTTCCGTTTGGGTGTGATTTCCGAAGCTGCCGTTCCGCCACTACGTCGCCTGAATGTGTCCGGGTCGACGTTCTCCTTCTCGAGAACAACGACTTCATCATCC
>QLPC01002227.1:0-10465 GCA_003314055.1 Lactifluus hygrophoroides | reverse complement strand
TCGACGACGTACCACAAAGTTTCTAACACAGTTCAAATGGTTCATGTTGATGAACTGGGATGCCATGATCGCCCGCGACCCCTTCAAGCGTGCAGCCTTCTTCCTGAGTCTAATCGGAGGGCCCAAGGTAGAAGGGTGGACCGAGCACAACTATGAACTATTAGACAAGATCAAGAGAGGGCAGGAATACCTCCTACACGGCACCACTGTTACGATACGTATTCGGACTTATTTTCTTTTCTTCTGACTGTGCACCTTCCCTTCCATTGATCCCATGACCACCCCACTTACCGCACAGCCTTCCACATCATTATGACATCATTACTCCAATTCTTACTCATCCCGCTCCACTTCTTACTAAGAGGCCCCATTATGACCTCACTTGGCTCCATTACGCTCCAATGACATCACTGTACCAGTAGCTATATAAATCCGTAGGATACGGCCTTGTACTACAGATTAGTCCTTCTCAATAAACAGGACTTGACATCGAACCCCTCCACTGGGTGCCTGCATTCCAGTTCCTCCTTTCTACTTGTGAACCACCCGAACTCTTGCTCTTAACTTGAGCATTGAACGATAGTTGCCTCTGCCAACCCAAGACGTACAAGTCGTACAGAAGGGAACGTCCTACCCTAACAACCACCACGTGGGACGTCATCGAAGGCAACTTCCGCCGCTCCTTTACCAACTACGTGGCCCACGAACAAGCCCTCGAAGACCTACAAAAACTCCGTATGATTGACGGAGCCGTCGATGAGTATATTGCAAAATTCCAATTGCTGGCCCACCGTGCCGGTATCAATGTCAATGACCCAATGGCGATGACACTGTTCGCCCAAGGTCTTCCAGCACAACTAGCCAACGCATGCATCGATCGCGAGAATCCCGAATCCTTTGAGCAGTGGAGCCATGCCGTGCAAACACAGAATAAGAACTACCTGCAGAAGCAGGCGATAAAGAAAGGGAGGAACGCAGCACACCCAAACCTAGCCCCACGAAACCCCCAAGGGTTTTTCTGGCACCGCCCAAATCAGTCGGGTAACACTGGTGGGGCAGCACGACCACGACTCCCACCTCGAGACCCCAACGCGATGGACACGAGTGCCAGAGCTGCCTGAAAGGCAGTGACCAAAGCTGACAAAGAAAAACATCGCAAAGAGGGGAGGTGCTACGAATGTTCACACCAGGGTCACGTGGCCCGGAACTGCCCTGATCGGAAACCATGCATTAAGGTAGCAGATTCCCACACTACCTCGGACGCGTCCGAAGGTCCCCAGAAAGTTTCCACACCACCTCAAGGCATACAAGGATTGGCCTCCACTCTCTTGGCTCTGTCAGAAGAAGACAGGGAGGAGTTCATTAAATGTATGAGGGCACAAAACAAAGAATTGGGTTTTCAGAGCGCCTGAGTGCTATAGCTCTCATTCGGGCATGTAGTTCTAACACAGTATATGTCTCAAAGAATCGATCAATACAAGTGGATTTGATATGCTATGTTGGGGACGAACGAGCTATGACAACCACGCTGTTTGACACTGGCGCAACAGAAAACTTCACCCATCCAAGGACCCTCGAGGCGTATAACATAACGCTGTGGAAACTATCCCGACCAAGAAAGGTGACCAATGTCGACGGAACAATCAACGCGGCAGGAACCATAACAGAGGGAGCTGTGATCACACTCACACACCAGGGGCAGACTCAGAAACACATCTTCCTTGTCGCAGATATAGGAGAAGACAACTTCATTCTGGGGTACCCCTTTGGCGAAAGTGCGCAACCACACATTAATTGGGAAAAAGGATGCATTGGAGGTCCGGTATGGATGCACCAAGACCTACTACGACTCCCGACGACGATCAGGGTATCCCAGGACGAACAACTGTTCTACCTCCCAATCAAACGTACCACTACCATTGCTCAGCAACTAGCAGAACGAGCGACCGATAAAACAAAACGACACTGGACCGTATTGGTCCCTAAGGTGTACCACCCCTACGGCAAAGTGTTTGAAGAAGAGGCATCCAAACAATTTCCCGGGAAAAGACAGTGGGATCATGCCATCAAACTCAAACCTGATGCCCCATCGTCTCTCAACTGTCACATCTACCCATTGTCTCCCAAAGAACTCGAAGCACAAAAGGAATTCCTCGCCTCCAATCGCCGACTGAAAAGGATCCATCGATCCAAGTTGTTACGATACGTACTTGGACTTATTTTCTTTTCTTCTGACTGTGCACCTTCCTTCCCCTTGACCCCGTGACTACTCCACTTACCGCACAGCCTTCCACATCATCATGACGTCGTGACTCCACTTATGACTCATCCCGCTCCACTTCTTACCAAGAGGCCCCACTATGACCTCATTTGCCCCACTACGCTCCTATGATATCATTGTACCAATAGCTATATAAACCTGTAGGATACAACCCTGTACTGCAGATTAGTCCTTCTCAATAAACAGGACTTGACATCGAACTCCTACACTGGGTGCCTGCATTCCAGTCCCTCCTCTTTACTTGTGAACCACCCGAACTCTTGCTCTTAACTTGAGCATTGAACGATCGATAGCCTCTGCCAACCCAAGACGTACAAGTCGTACAGAAGGGAACGTCCTACCCTAACACAAGTCACCATACATGGCCGGGTTCTTCTTCATAAAAAAGAAAGACGGCAAATATAGACCGGTCCAAGACTATCGACCATTAAATAAATGGACAATCCCCCAGCCACATCCTCCTCTTCCACTAACCACCACCATCGTTTGGTTCGCCCACTTTGGCGTGGTATAGTTTTACACAGTATAGTCACAAATACAACACTTCACTTTCCCCCAACCCCTCGACACTGCGCCAATGCAGGAAGCATCTGGCTACGAGCTGGACGCCCTGGTCACCAGAGCTACGGAACCCCCTCTCCCGCCCCCACCAGGGAGGGTCCCTGACATCAACATACCAGGGGTAATACCAACCCACCCCTGTGAAATCAAGAAGCCCCTCGGCCTCTATGACTTTGACGGAGTCGAGAACGGAGCGGCTGCCTTCGCAGCCATGAAACGACTCAGAGACTTTTTCTTAGATGGCTTCTACACCGACAACAACTCACCACCCAAACCAGAGAATGAAACGGATATCGAGCCACCAGGGCCGCCCGACCTCGACATCTGGTTAAGACTCGCAGCAGAGCTGGTATCTGCGCTGGTAGCCAGCATCTATAACACCCACCGGAAAGACCCCACAGGGGAAAATCGTAACCATTTCGAACAGAAACACCTTGCAGGCATGGAGACCCTGAGGAACTCGTGCACAGCGCTACTCGCGTACATCAGGGATACGCGCAAACTTACCAAACGGGAAGAGGAACCCGTGGAATGGCAAATATGCCTACGGTGCCTCACCGAGATGTACGCAGACCTCAAGGAAGCAGACTTCGAATCCGCGGCGAAGGCGTGCAGACAAGACCTCGTTGCTCTGCACTCCACATTGGTAAACCAGAAACTCACTGAATTACAGGCAGGTATAGAAGACTGGGCACATGAACGGAGGAAAGCATTCCTCCTCATGTTACACGCTTCGATCACAAACACACGATACACGGACGAACAACTCATTGACACATACCTCCCGAACTGGGCGGAATCCAAACCCGATGAGGAACTCCTCAAGTGGATGAGGGAAACGAGGATCCAGTTGAAACGCGCAATCCAGATGCGGATCGCGAAAGAAGAACTGGACGAGGCCCTCGAGCCACACTTGGCAGAACGAATCGACTGGCAGACGCTCAAAGTAGAGGAGCAAGTCGAGAAGGCCAAGAGCCTCCTAGCCCAGAAGGGACGAAAGGAAGTCGAGGAAGAACTCGTCCGCGACAAGGAAGCATGGAAAGTGGAAATGAAAGCTAAACTCTTCATAGAAGCGGAAGAAGCCATACGAGGAGAGGTGGAGGCACACAAGAAGAACCTCCGTGAGAATGGCGAAGCAGAAGTAATGGCCTACCGGAATCAGATCAAGGTAGAAACCGAGGAACACAAGGCCCGGATGCTGAGCCAACAGCAACAGGCGATCAAACGGACACCACTACCGAAGTCACAAACCGCGGGAAAAAAGGGGACGGTGAGAACGAACCCCTACAAGTCCACGCCAATCAGATCGGTCTCGAGAAGCAGTCGGAGATCGAACTCTCCACCACTGTCACGAGGCGCGACGCCAAGACCGATCTCCCGATCGAATAGCGGAGCAGGAGACCCCTCGGAAAGACAATTTTCACAAGAAGGAATAGCACAACCGGTACCTTCCTACCCGATCGGGCCAAACACGCAGGAGGCCTTGATGGCGGTAGATATTCAAGGAGATGAAAGTAAGCTCGAAGAAAAGATCAGAAGACATGTGGAAGACTACTTCGTCCATATATATCAAAGACCTACTTGCAGGACAGCAGAACAACACAAAGACGCGTATAACAGGTTCCAGAGGATCTATGATATGTCCATTTTGGTGGACAAAGACAGGTCTACACTATACTTTCCGACCGCGGAAGACCTGGAACAGGTACGTATCGAATTTCTCGATGAAGAGGACCTAGCCGTCCGCAGAGATCAACTGTTCAATGAGGAGGAGGAAACTACTCGGAAGAAAAAGGAGATGGCGGCTCACCCCACACAGACAGCGCAAATAACACCGGCCCCACAAGACATGGCCCAGCAAATAGCACAAGCTCTGAGCGTGTACCTCGCACCAATCGTTACGCGCTTGGAGTTATTGGAAAACACGAAGCAGGCCAAGGAGCTGGGAAAACCGGACGCCTGGCTTCAGAATCGGAAGGTACCAATCGCCCCTCCCCCGATCAAAACCAACACGAAGCCGACAACGGGAACACGAAGAGAACAGTACCGCAACCAGGGAACCACGAATAGGGTCCTGGGCGCACCACCTCCGCCCAGCGGCGTACCGAGTTTCAGACCCCAGCTGTATGCTCCTAACCCCATAGAACTACATGCCCTATTCGTGCACACCATGGGAAGGCAACCAGACGGCAACGAGATCGACTCATTCGGGGGCAATTTAGCCACCTACTGCCTCATGAACGGATATTCCGACGACTACTCGTTTAATGAGGAAGACATCAGGAGTATCAGATCCACGTGGCTAGATATGAAAGTTCTAGAAGACGAGAACGCGACAGGTGAAGTAGGAGATATCACAGAAATCACGGAAGGCGAATGGATCTCTATACCAGGGAAGAAAGGGAAGAGATCTTACGCCAACGCAGCCAAGGAATCAACGAACAAGCCGACGGGGAACAAACAACCCGTGCTTCGGAGCGAGCTCCCCAAGATATCGGACAAGAAGGACGCACCACCGCCCCCTACTTTCACGAGAACCCAACTGAACAACATGACGCTGGAGGGCGTCCAAAACGTCTACAGGTTCGCGGTGGACAAAAGCGCCACCTTTGGGAAAGGAATTGACAAGAAACTGATAATCGACCGCTATCTCGCACATCATGGACCACCGAAGCGCAAGACAACCGGGGATAAAACGCAGTCCACAATAAACACAACGGAATGGACTGTCGTTGTTCCCCCGGTCCCAGGAGCACCTATCAACGCACCAAGAGCCTCCGGGGACTCGATTGCACGGAGGATAAGACAGGACCTCGTGCGAATGAAATCACCACTCAACCTCCTTGCAGGAAGGTGGAGCACTCAGAGAAACCCTAATTTTGTGCTAACGTTCGCAGGAAAACCTGACCCGAAGCTGGTCACGAGCCATCAGACGGTACTCACGGCGCCTTTCCCCAGGGGCACCCTAGCCCCGAAGGAAGGGTACAAGCGAATCATGCTTAACAGAGTACTCCTCTGCAGAGACGAGGAAACCGGGGAGGTCCCAACACAGGGGGAACTAATGGAAGAAATCTCACAGAACCCCCTATTCCAAGGGGTAACTTTCATCTTCCCGCCAAAATGGCTGCATCCGTATGACAAGCCCAACGAAAACGGTGAGCTCCCGTACAAGGGATCCCTGACCTTCTCGATCTTCGATCCGGAAGGAAAAATCGCGAACCAAATCATCAAACAACCACCGTATCTATTCGGAGCCAGGACGTGGGCCCGGAAGTACAGCGCGAAATTACCTTTCAGGCAGTGCGAAAGATGCCACCAAATCACACACACCGTGGAGAGGTGCCCGAAAAGACCGGATGTGGTAATCTGCTACATCTGCGGAGGCAGACATTCGGCAGCGACACACGGCCAAGACTGCCCAAACAGACTTAAACACAAAAAGGCAGGCGTCTGTGATTGCGCGGCCAAATGCATCAACTGCGCAAGGACACCAAAAATGAAACCAGAAGGTCACCACGCCAGACAGATAAACGCGTGCCCCCTCATTAAGAAAATGAGAACACCCAACGCAGACATGAGCGAGGACAGCGGCATGGAAGGACCAAGCGACATGGAAGTATCAGATGAGGTAGAATCGTCCCAAAAGACCCAGGATGGCGTCAACCAGCCAGCAAGGATCGATGACCTGCAGAACCCGGCTAATGTATAGTACACCCATAGCAATCCTGTCGGCAAACATGCACAGGAGCAGCCGACTCCTATCAGCCTTGCTTAATGACCAGAATAACTTATTCGATATACTACTAATACAGGAACCCTGGGCCGGCACGGTACAAATCGCCAGGTCGGACCAGGACCCAACGGGACAGGAAATCGTCGGAGCGACCCTCAACGGCATATGGGAATCATACTTACCAAAAACGCTGCCAGGAGAACGATGCCTGGTGGCAGCCTACGTCAGGAAAACAACACTAAGACACTTAACAGTGTATAACGATCAGGACGACCCACGAGCACGACACACGACCATGGTACTCAGGGCAAAAATCAAAAGCACGGACGAAACCCTCGACATAATAAACGTTTACCATGCAGTCCCGGAGAGCGGCCACGCCTTACACCACATCATACAAACAGAAATCACGGAAACCCTGACACTCGTAATCGGGGACTTGAACACGCATTCCACGTGGTGGGCACTACCAGATCAGCGACCATCCCCATGGGCGCAACAAATCGAGCACTGGATCGACGCACAGGCTCTCGACATCCTCAATCCGCCGCTAACACATACATGGGCGGGACCAGACGGCAGGATATCCATCATCGACCTTGTCCTAGCCAATCAAGCGGCGGTCGAAGTCATAGGAGAAGTAGAAGTCTCGTTTGAAGCCTCAATTGACTCCGACCACGCCGCCCTGTGCACTACATGGCACCCACTAGGTTTCAGCCCAGACGAAAAACACCGAGAACTCCCGGGGTACGTATTGGACCACGCGTTACGAGAAGCGTGGGAAAAGGAGTTCAGCACAGCGCCGACGCCAAGAACAGACACCCCAGAAGAATTAGAAACGGCATGGCGCGCATTAATAGATGATGTCGACAGAACGTCCAAAAAATTCTTCGACAGGAAACGCACCCCACACCCAAGGAACACGTGCTGGTGGAACACAACATGCTCGGACGCGCTTAAAGTCCTCAAAGAAACGCAAAGAGGAACAGGGGAACACCGGAGGGCGCGGAAGGAGTGGCAGACAGCAGTCAAAGACGCCAAACGGGAATGGTCCACAAAAACGTACCAGAACATAACACCGGCACAAGTATGGGAATGTGCCAAATGGAGACACGGCAGGAAAAAGGACAGGATCCAAGTTCTCAAAGACGAAAACGGAACGGTCTTCTTCGAAAGGACGGATACCAGCCGACTCCTGCGTCAACAGTTTTTTACGGAACCCGAGGAGAACGCGGACCCCACGGCATTCCTTGAACAACGACCAACGCGACCGGACTGGGTCATCAGCCAGGAAGATATCGAAGCAGCGCTAGCAACTACCAACAATAAGTCGGCGCCTGGGCCCTCCGGCATAGGGTATCAATTGGTAAAATGGTGCATGAGTGCGAACCCTAACCGAATCACCACGATCGTACAAGCTGCGATAAGGCTGGGAGTACACGTCTGGAAGGACGCAACGGTAGTAGTTATACCGAAGCCATCGAAACCAGACTACACCAAGGCAAAGGCCTATAGACCCATTAACCTGCTGGAATGCGTAGGCAAGCTCGTCGAGAAGATAATCGCCAGGAAAATGTTAGAGGAAGCCGAGGAGTTCGAATTGCTGCCAAGAACACAATTCGGATCCCGGAGGGCAAGCTCAGCACCAGACGCGGCACTCCTCTTGGCGCACAGGGCCGAATACTGTATAAAAACAAATAACGCAGGAGCCCTCATACTTTTCGACATCACCGGATTCTTCAACCATGTACAAAAAACAAGAATGATCAATACGCTGGAACACCTAGGGTACCCCAAGAACGTCTGCTGGTGGACGGCGGACTTCCTGACCGGACGACGACTCGCCATGAAATACAACGAAGAATCGGACGACCCGTTTACAACATCATTCGGAACCCCGCAGGGCTCGCCATTGTCACCTTTTCTCTCGGCACTATATACGGCACCCATACTGGAGCAGTTCCGAAGCAAATGGGAATACGCCGGACTAAGTATGTACGTAGACGATGGCACAATCTTCGCCGCGGGAACGACAAGGAGAGCGGCTCTGTACAAAGCGAAGGATGCCCTCGAAGACACGCTCAAGGCCTTTCATACGATAGGACTTACAACGGACCAGAGCAAGACTGAAGCCGTAATCTTCGCTAGAAAACACAATCCGCGGAGCAGACGGGACCCGGCACCACCACCAAGAAGCGTCACCTACCAAGACCCGCGGAGAGGCTCCACCGAAGTAAAAATAGCGAAAACGGTCCGATACCTCGGTTTCTTCTTCGATGAACGGCTAAAGTGGGACAAACACGTCAAAGTCATCGCGAACAGGGCCAGGTCGACAGCAAGGGGACTAGCGATGATGGGAAACTCGATCAGAGGGCTAGATCACCTCAGCTGGAAACAGGTATACAACGGGGTAATAAGACCGATTATCACGTACGGAGCTCAGGTGTGGGGCAGGAGACTGACCAAATCACTGTTACAGGACCTGCAGGTTGCCCAGAACGAGGCCCTGCGCCGCGTGAGCGGATGTTTCAGAACCACACCGGTGCTCCACATTCACGTTACCCTTGCCATACCACCGATAAAGTACGTACTCGAGCATCTCAGACAGGGGGCCGAGGAAAGAATCAAAAAACTGCCCCCTCTATCCCCCATTACGATACCTATTACACAGGACCCAGCTTTAAAAGCCGTTGTCCAACCAGCCAGAGAAATCACAACAAACATGACCTCTTTGCTACAATCATACATCCCACCTGACCCCCGTATATACAAAGGAGCATCGGTGTGGAAACACCCCAACCTATTTCCCGAGCTTAAAAAAGAACGCGAGGAGGCCCTTAAGGCCCTTTTCTTCCCATCCCCAGATGTGTATACCATACGACTGGACTTCCTACCCACACCAGACTCCCACACAGGAGCATTTATCATACGAGACGGCAAAGCCCTCACAGAAGCTGGCTGGGCGGGGACAAACAATGCCAGGGAAGCCCTCCTCTTGGCGGTAGAGAAGGGCTTAGAAGCACTCCTCGAACAGGAGCCGAGACCAGGTGCCAGGATCATTGTTCTCTCCCCGTACTTACATACTTTAAAAGATATGATCAGATCGTCGCCCTGCAAACTGCAGGAGAGCGCGTTACGTATACAAACCACCTTAGCTACACTCACCATCAATCACAGGGTCGACCTACACTGGTTCTCACGCAAATGGTCTAGGAAGAAAGGGCTGAACTCCGCGGACATCTTGGAGCAATTAACGGTAGAAGCGCAGGAAGCTACACGTGATGCGCTAGCGGAAGAAGATAAAAACACGGCATTCACGAGGTGGGCGGCAGACTATGTACCACCAAAACCATCATCCATCACATTGTGGCAACCCAACGCCCCGCCCCTGGATCACCAGGACTATCCCCCCTTCATACAAGCGGCAATTGACAAGGGAGACCGCCACCTCCTTTCAACCATCATCCAACTATCTTCGGGTCACGCATTCACTGCAGCATACTCAGACCTCTTCAGAGAGGGAGCCAACGATAACAACACGTGTCCATGCTACGAGGCAGAAGAAAGCGAGAGGCCATATCCATATAACCCGCTACATACCATCCTCCACTGCCCACTTCTCGTGGATCAAAGGGAGAAGTGGATACCTTATCAAGGTGGCCGGGAAACGCTGCATCAGCTTTTTCAAACACAGGAAGGAGGTGAAAACCTCGCCAACTTCATCCAAGCCACCCAAGCCCACTACCGCCCCCCACAGCCCATGCCCCGACCAGACCCCGCCTGAGAACCAGGTAAGGCGCCTTTCCACTCTCACCAATAACAGGAACCGTACATACAGGATTATATACGGCTCGCTTACCAGAATCAGGCCCTAGAAAGGGCGCGTTACT
>QLPC01002197.1:0-10394 GCA_003314055.1 Lactifluus hygrophoroides | reverse complement strand
GCAAGATTGTGGTTTATGGAAGGATCGGGAGGAGACAGCCATCTCCGTAGGTCTGCCCGCGCACGATTACCTGCACAGTCTGAGATAAACGGAAAACAATAGAATCGTTGAAACATAACGTACGGCTGAGCTTGTCAGCGACTGTTTTTCGGCATGAAATTAGACGGGATACAAGAACATCTGAACAGGCTGTCCATACCCTCTTTGACATTGTGTGTCGCCTCCAGATTTTCCGTCACCGTCATCCGCGTCTCTTCCTGCGTCAGTTTGTCCAACCGTCGTAGAGCATCATCGACTTCGTTCTTTCCCGCCAATCTCTTCACGAAGGTCTCTGCTGAGAAGTGAGGAACGAACGACGTATTGGACAATCGACCCACTCATTCGTTTCTGTCTCATCTCTTTCGTTGAGATGGCTAGGATGCAGAGAACCTCTGCCATTATCTTTCCAAGCATCGTTGTCATTTCCACGGATAGTGGGATCTTGGTATAGATCTTGAGGCGAGTGAGGAAGTATTGGATGCGTTCGAAAAGATCGACAAGGACGTCTTGGCTCGCGGCAGTGTCCTTTGCTGCCTGATAGATAGTTTATGATAAATATCGGTTCGGAGGAATGTAGGATGATGCTAACCGCGAGAAGAACAGCAATTCCAGCAAAGATTACTTTCGCGGGAGAAAATGTCTGCAAATCGAGCGTTCAAAGACGGCAACAGGGATAGTGACACTATTCAGTCGCACCAAGCCGATGCCCTCACCGAGAGTGGCTGAAAACACGTAGAGAATATGTACTGTCGGTTTAAGCCAGTTCATTAATGTCTGATCGCTATTGCTGGTTTGGTTGAGTTCATCGGCTTTGTTTTGAAATATGGCGAGGATGTGGTCAGCGGAATGACAGTTGTCGAACTCTGCAGCAACTGTAGGATCTCGGAGATCTTGACCTGTCTTCTTCTTGTATTCCTTGGAGGCAGCATCGAATATTGATAGGAAAGTATAAGACGTGATAGTTGTAGAAGGGACGGTAGACATAGTAATTTCAGTCGGCAGTAGTTGGTTGAGGAGGGAGAGTAAGATTTCGCGCGGGGCTGTACCTTATCCTTATCCTATTAGACACTTAAGGCCAGCATAGACGCTGGAAAGCGCTGCTGACCGTATCTCATGGCCGCAGCACCGTATGGGACATGAGCAGCGAAACATTTATATTCCGGCTCAGTGGAATGGCAACTCTGCGGCGACTACATTAGTTCGGAGATCTTGACCTGCGTTTTTATAGAAGCGGATATGGTTATAGGATGGACTGAGGACGTGTCCATGCCGTGCCCGAATGGGCTCTTTCGCGCTGGTGTGTCGCCACTCGGTTAAATCCCCGGAATCCCCCGCGGAGTCCGCTGTTCAGCAAACCATCAAAATGGAACTCTACACACGGCACATCTCCAAGCATTCTGGCGGGTCTCTTGCTCCAGCAAGGTAAACGTCGGTGAAGGTGATGAAGCAACTATTGGTGTGCAGTGGGGGACTCAAACAAAAGTTCGCGTTGACTTTATCTACCAGTGCTTAATCTTCGTAAGTTGGCAATGTCAAGCCTAAGTAAGCAATCGTTCTTCAAAGCCCTGACTGTACTAGACCATAGACCGTGCCCCGATTACCTCTCAAGTTCTCATCGCCAAAGGATTTGTGCCCTACGGGCGCCGTAAATTACACACACTTCTCGCTCTCCTCTTCCGTTGTAATACTGACCCATGACACTCGGGGGTGTTGATCCTGTTTGGCTCCCTCACCAACTTGGAACCTCGTGATGTACCTTCCTCTGTCGCACCAAGTTCATCCATAGCATATTTTCTCAGAGGCAAAGGAATATAAAGATGTATTACACGCCTGCTAACCTGTTCGTTATGCTTGAGGGCTCGAGTACACCTGCAAAGAGTCTCACCCCATCCAAGGCGGATTCACGGGGCGTTGTCTACCGAAGTCACCAATCAAAACGATAGGACCTTGGGCTTGACGGTCGCATATAGCACCTATTCATGATCATGATCACTTGCACGACGTCCATACTCGGAAGTGAGCCAGAGGAACCAAAAATACTATTCGTATCGATTCGCTCGTGGTGATTTACTCTTTACTGCGTTATGTATCATTACAGATGGTTTAACTGTGTGCCAGACCCCTTCCGTATCCTCTCGTCGCCAGCAGACGCAGAGCTAGAACGTGAAACTCGCTGCCCTACTCATGGTGCTGGTGCCAATTCAATGTAGGGCAACATTGTCAAATTGCGAACAATTTCTCTCATCTTGTCTATGTTCTACCAATAAGTGGAAAATGATCATATGAGCACACCGGCTGTCTTATTTGTCATTGGCGTGTCCCATTATCTGTTCAAAGACATATTTTTATTGACAAACACTAGGCACTTTTCGGGCTGCGGAAAATCGCCCGTGGTGTAGAAAGTCACTTGGAGCTACATAAACGGTTGTTATTATCGTAAGGGTAATAATGGGTATGTAATTAATACGAGTGCTGATCATGGAGTGATTGCTTGGATCCATCTTGCTCTGACAAAGGAGTGGAAAGGGCATGGTCGTGGCCGACAACGCAGGCAGGCAAGGGAATTCCATGAATCACGTGATGACCGTCTTCGTTGATGAGCATGCAGCCACCATTGCCAAAGTGCGCGCTGAACCCTTGGCGAGTGAGTTGATCGATAGAAATCAAACGTACTCTGGCATTAGGGACGTAGAGCACGCGGCGCAGCTCCAAACGCTTGCCGCCAGAGGAGGGTTCGAGTAAGACTGTTCCTGCGGCAACAGCGAGGACTATGGTGTTACCTATCCCCAAAATGGCGCGCGGGGTGATGGGACCCAGCGATTGAAAGTCGGAGTAGACGCAAGAAATGTGGTTAGAGGCACTGGTGGCGAGATAGAAGGGCAGGTCCTCTGCGGGAACGTGGGCGGCGGCGTCGGATTGGGAAATATTAAATTTATAACGCAGTCCCCTGAATGTGGTTATGGGAGGATTAGTAGCCATGAATGACAAGAGGTCTTTAACTGAAGCGGCATTAAGTTTGGCATTTTCGCGTGCCGCGTGTTGCTGGAGCATGGCCTTGTGAGTGGACACGCTGGCAAGCTTCGCACCAGTAGTGGCACATAACTCGATGGGATGCCATGGATTCTTGCAGTTGGAGCAGATCACTGTGCAAGGCACGAGACGGGCAGCTAAGGCAAGAATATTGCCCGATAAGGCGTTGGGATTTCCCTGTTTGTTCTGTGCCACCTGCGTCTCACGCATTTCAAAGTAGTAACGCATGCGCATTTCCAGCATCTCTTCCGTGATCGAGCCGTCTATGATGGCAGGCTCGAGCGAATTGTAGACCGAAGGGTGGGTGATTCTAACATTTTTGAGAAGGAAGCAAAGGCCTAGTTTTCTGACGTCAAGGTCTCCCGTTCTTTCGAGCTGATAAAGGAGTTATTCAAAATGCCCAATTTTGGCATCGAAACAGCGAGGGTCGTCATCAAACCCTGTCCAGATAGCGACAAAGCGATGCAAAAGTCGCATTTGTCTCATGCCGTTATGTCGTTCTTGGAGTGCCAAATACGCTTCTGCAGAGGTCGTGCACCCAGCAATGTGTTCTACCTCCGATGAATCCATTTGGGATCGCATCAATTCAAGAATCGCGCAATCGTTGCCGACCCAAGCACGGTGTCCGTTCGGGTCCATGACTGGGTCGGGACAAGGTCGTGTACCAAGGGCGTATTCGTCCAATCGGTACGTCGCCAATGAGGTGATGAGATGATTAGACCACACAGGCCAATTGCCATTGTAGAGAGACACGGGCAGGTTGAGTGTGGTGAGCCAGGCTGACATATCAGCTATAGATTCTGACCCGCCTAAAGTGACTTCGGTGGGCACATTCGGGGGAGGTACGGGGTATGATGTGGGGATGGGTGCCGGTGGCTGGGTTGGGAAGAATGGGTTGGGCGGACCCACTGGCGTCATGGTCGTTGACTGAGGTAGGGAATGATGTGCGTTACTGAACTGCAGATTTGCCGGAATGGACAGTGCGTGTGGGAGGGAGTTGTTGAAGACGTGAGCTGGGATAGCAGGAAGAGATTTTCTGAGTCAGCCAAGTCCGAGTCTGTAATAAGAGTACTGAAGAGTCCCCAAAGAGCCTGGCAGAAGACACTATCGGCGGCAGCAATTACAACGGCGCGGGCAAGAGATGGACAAGACTGGCGCGAGAGAGATAACAAAGGATGTATTTCAACTGCCGAGCAGACGAGAAGAGGCCGTAACGGGATGTGGAATTCTTTCACGATGAATGATGAACCCCGGGGACTTGAAGCGAGGTGTTATGTAATCTAGGAGCTGTAAGGGAAATGTAGAATTAGGGACGTTACGGTTACACTCACCCTCGGCAAAGACGAAACGAGTTGGGTGTCCAACTTCTGAGCCTCCGATCTATTTATCTACGCGGGTGTATTCCATTTCCGGAATTCAAGTTGTCCCCAGTTCTCGGTTTTGCCAATGGGATGGATCGCGAAAGTCAACCGCCGGTTGCTCGTTACGTCACTGGCATACCATCAGGTCTTTAATGTAACAACTGCTCTATACTACGTCGAGAATCACAGAGCCCCATTATGAGCTACTAGGAGTCGATGCAACGAATTTGATGCAATAGCAGCATATTCGATAAATATGACAGGCGTGAACGAGGGGATAGAGTGCTGCCCTCATACCCGTCCGTCCGTCGGACGTTTGTCCACATGACCCTGGTCATGTGATTTGAGACGAGGTTCGCGTCGAGTAAGTTAACTTAGTTGGGTTGGGTGAGCTCGCCTCCCACCACCAGATACAATGGAGTCGCCTTCTGCATTTACATATATACGCCCCATGTTCGAGAAGGAGCTACGCAATCTCCAGATGTCCTTCTGAGGAAGCCCAGTGCAAAGCCGTCCGTTTCATCCCATCCCGACCATCGACGTCGGCACCATGTTGGAGGAGGCAGTGCACAATTTCGAATTTTCCAAGCTGCCGCCAAATCGTTGGGCCCCAGGGAATTGGCTAGGTTTAATGGTGTGTCACAATTGTAGTTTCTAGTGTCCATGTCTGCTCCATGCTTGAGTAATAACACCATAGTCTCTAGGTGGTCACATGGTCACATGCCGAAGCGAAGTGTAATGGAGTCCACTGGAGGCTGACTTTAGTATTTACGTCTTCCCCGTGTGCCACTGGCAGCGGCAGGTATAACGTCAATATTCCCCCGAGTTGATGCCAACTGAAGCGGAAGGCGTAGGTAATGACACTTCTCATGTACGCCTTGCGGACGTCGAGAGATGAGGTCCTCTACCAGATCCCGGGAACCACATGCCACAGCGTAGCACGGGGCGTTCTTTTGGGTGGTGATGAGGTCCATAATAACTTAGACCTTGCCTTCTAGCCACTATGATCTATATCGTGAATCCAAACTCAGGCCGAAAAATGCAGCTTGGCTTCCATCCCATTGGCATCCCATCTCACACCCAGGACGATACATCCCAACCTGGGCATGTTCCACCCATTTCTGTGCAGGGTACAGCGCAAAGTGACGTCAACCCGCCGTTCCGCTCAGTGTGATGGGGAGATTGCACACTGGCTGAAGGAGCAGGGGCCAATTTCTTCTATGTGACTCAACTTGTTTAAGGTTGAGCTTCACATGTCTCTCCTTTTATTCTCAAATCTCTGTTTCGCTGACCAGTACTTGTTTGTCCTTCCAACTCTCTCTATTCATCCCGTACGTTTATCCCGTTAGTAGTCTACAGCTTGCCTCAGTCAGTTTCTAGGCGTCGTCTGGCCTCCGTGAAGCCGGATGGAGTCTCACAGTTCCAGAGTGGCATTCAGAACAAACAAACAAAAAAGTGTCTAATGTCAGGCACAGTACGAACCATGACAGGGTGACCTCTCATCCCTCGGTGACTATGTGAGCCTCGGGTTTTGACGCGCTCAACATGACCATCTTCGCGCGACTATGCAAGTTCGCAGTGCGGTGATCTTCGGAATCAGTACGAGCATTAGTTTCATGATTCTATCCTAGGGATTCAAAATGTGTCCCCATCATCATTCTCTTACTTGTGGATCGAGCTCGAGATCGTCCGTTCAACAATACATCATTCTAAGCTTAGAATTCATCTTGCTCTGATACGGGCCATCGGAGGGTCACTCTTCGCACGTGAGAGCTGTTCGCTATTCGCTAAAGTCGGTAGTCTTATTAGTCAGCTGACCCTGTCGGCAACTGTTCATATCTAGTCCAGTTTCTCATGTACTATGCCTGACCCCTCATTCGGCCAGACCCATCATTCGGCCACTTCGAATTTCTCGCCACAGACACCACCTATGCACACCAAACTTTGACAGTAGCTTTAAAATAGTTCAATAAATGTGTTCCATGTATTTTTATAAGGGAATTTGTGAAGGAAGGGGTGGCCGAAATTTCAGTGATTGTCACGCTGCTCGATCCCTGCCGAATCGGAGTTTAAATTCGGCTGCAGATCGCTTACGCATAGAAGGGAGCATCTGCTGCTTTCCTCGCATCTGTGGACCATAGGATGCCTCCTTGCCGCACAGAGAAGGGAGTAAGGAGCAGGAATAGACGAACTAATGACCCCGAATACGAAAATAGGATTCAAGAAGCGTTGCAAAAGCTCCAGGATGGTGAATACAGGTCGTTCAGGGCAGCTGCGAAAAGTGAAAATGTAAATGTCCCATTATCTCGATGATGATTGAGACATTTATTTTATGAAAGGTTGCAGTTTCTACTTTGAAGGACCGTGCCAAGGGCATGCATCACAGCTGGAGAGATGGTTGCCAAAGCCGGCAACTCTTATCAGCTGAGGAGGAAGAAACACTGCTCAAGTGGTGTGCACAGCAGGCCTCGATTGGCAATCCATTCGATAGTTCTGAGATTCGAGCACAAGCAGGTAGAATCTCAGGGAAAAAAATCGGATCTGTGTGGCACCGGAAGTTTCTCCAGCGTCATCCTCATCTCGAAACGGCACGCCCTTCAAAACTTGATCCAAAACGGGCACAGAATTTTAATGAAACAGTTGTCAATGATTTTTTCGACAAATACGAAGCTCTACATGCACGATATAATGGCATCCCCCCAGAGCACATTTGGAATATGGACGAGAAAGGGATCCAGATGGGTGGTGGTAGAAAGAATGATGGGCGCAAATTCTATTATCTACGGCACTCCAAACAGCGTTACCGAATCAGCAGTGACAACCTCGAACTCGTGTCAGTCATTGAGTGTGTCTCAGCAGCTGGTCAAGTGGCCCCGCCGTCATTTGTGCTGAAGGATGGTGCATTGCCCGATCTCCGTAAACTTCCTGATGGCGCATATGGAAGGTTTGTTATCTTATCGTGATTTGGACGATATATCTCTATTAACAGCATCTCCTAAAGCATTTATCGATCACCATCTGGCTGGACAGATAATGAGAATGCACATCAATGGCTCGAACACGTATTCATACCATTCGCATGTAGCGCTCGCGTTGATACAGCCAAACCCATTCTGCTTATCATGGATGGTCATGAATCTCATGAGTCTCACGACATCAAGCGCGTTGTGTACAAGCAATTGGATTCCGAAGTGAATCCAGTGGAGATTATTATATTTTGCTTTCCATCGAAATGTACCCACAAGATGCAGCCCCTCGATGTCGGCGTTTTCTCCTCTGTTGCCCGGATGTGGAGAAAGCATTGCGATAAATGTATAGCAGAGAATCGCAGGATTAACCGCTTCACGGTCATTCCTGAATATCTCACCGGACTCCATCATCTAATCACAAAGGAGCTCGTACAAAGTGCCTTTCGACAGACAGGCATTTATCCGGTGGAGCGTCGCGTCTTTACTCCTGAAGATTTCGCACCCAGCAAAGCATCCTCCTCGAAATCGCATGTTCCCGACTCATACCCAATGGACGTTCCATCATCAGATCCCGCATATCCCACAGATATTGACGATGACAAATATGGTGCCAGTGATAGTGATGAAGACGATGACGATGAATATGATCCCAACAATGACTTAGGCTTCGAATTGTCCAATCAAGGCTCTCAGGCTGGTTGCCCATTAGTGTCCAACATCGTCGAGGATGAAGTTGACTTGGATCGGCCATTTGATCAGGCAGAATCTAACTTGGAGTCAGGGCCAGTGCCAAATGATCCAGATGGTCCCCCTCAGGGAGATGACGCAGGACGATCTGGGTCAGGGTTGGTGCAGTCTCTCAACAGGATCGATGACACGATCCCTAGATTCTCCATGCCCCGCCTTACACGATCTGCGTCTGCTGAGATTGCAGAATTGGCCAAGCCCCCATGCGTTGTCCCTCTCGAGCAAGATATGAAATTGAGCATGGACGAGAGGCTCAAGACGATACGATCGCTTCGGAAACAGCTCGATGCGACATTTATACTGATGGAATACTATAAGGCACAGCTCAGCGCCTCAAATGCCCATTGCACAGTTGTCAAGTCCGAAGTTGGACATGTCCGTGTGCAACTTGCAAATGAGACGCTGAAAAAGCAGCACCGTGGTTCTACAAAGATAAAAAGTCGATTCCTGACACAGAAATCACTTCGGGAAAAATACGAACAGGAAGATGCTGAACGGAAGGAACGAGAACGCCTACAGGCCAAGAAGGATGCGGAAAAGCAGGCAGAGGCAGAGACACGCTCGACCCGCATTGCCAATAATGCAAGTATCAAAGTCTTCACTGAGTCCCTAACCTCCTATAGACGGAAGGAAGATCTCGAAACTATCGCGCGTGCACTGAGTTTATCTGAACAAGGCAAAATTGCTGTTATCAGCTCTCGTATCCAAGGCCATCTAGATTCTCATCCAGAGCTACGCGACAATCCTCGTTTCAAAGGACTTTTCAACACATCTGGTCAATCTACACGACGTCGCCAAGTAAACACTGACACACCGTCTCTGCTACCAGTATCGGTTGAGTCCCAGCCTCCTGGGCCAGCAATTGATCCAATATTAATACATCAACAATCCCATCCGAGTCCCACTGATCTCGGGCCCTCAATCAGGCATTATCAATATCATTATCCCTCCATCGCACCACCTCTGGGTCCACAATCAATGTCTCCATTCCCAATATCTGTTCCCCAAAGTGTACCTCTTTACCATCCCAATCTACCCCATAATGTTTCTAATCAACCGGGATCTTCATCAGGCAGCATCCAATCAACCCATACGTATAATATTCCATATAACATACACGGAACAACACCTTATTCTTTATATAATCACTCCAAAGACTAATAGGTACTCTCATAACTAGATGTCAGTATAGTTTTTAATACCGTATATAAAGGCGTTGTAGCGGGCACCTTATCTCTTAGCTTAGCGCTCAGTTCACGCGCTCAGGATGCTCAGTGCTTGATTCGGCCAGTCCTTGCGGAGATTGAATTTGCGTCAAACTCATGCGTGACAAATCTGTGACTGGCCGAATGATGGGTCTGGCCGAATGAGGGGTCAGGCATAGTAGCCGCGATTGCCACCTTTGTCGCTTAGCGATTGTGGTCTTTGTCGCTTCGCGTTTGTGGCCTTTGTTTCGCACATGTTTTATTATTTCGTTTACTAAGCACCGCCTTCATTACAGAAATTTATTTTACTTACAAAAGGGAACTAACTACGATAGTATGATTTAGATACGATATTATGAAGAGCCCACAAAAGCGTCGTGGCCGAAGTATTTGGCCACACGCACAAATAGTTCCTTTCATATGGTACTCTCTCGTTGGCTATTTACAGTTTACAGTAAGCCACTCTGTTTCTTAACTTTATCCCTCAGTTCTCGTGCTTCTATCCAGTGCGCGTTTACTGAGGCGAGCTACATACTTTTACCCACGCGTTTACCACCCATACTTACGACATTAGTTTATTGTATTGCTGTGTCTTTGTCGGTACAGACAGAACCCCGCTCTACTCGAACTCACTTATCTTATATTGTTATCACCCATAATCTCTACAGGCCGTTCTATGATACTACCAAATGCACTAATGCAGGCCCTAAGGCCTAATTGCCTGGTCGCGAAAAGATAATGAATTTCCGCAAGCCCTGTGATTTCGGGAGCACGAGAATGGGGCTATGGAATTCAACGAGACGCGTGGCTGTCCAAGACTGGTATGTCTATACTTACTTGGGCGGCAGCTGGTAGCTGCCAGTGCCAGTGTTCTTGAAGTGGTGGTACTCCGAGGGCGATACTGAAGGGCCCCAGCCCGGCGCCATCCCCACAGAGCCTTGGCTTGTTCATCTAATATGCGTTTACTTCTTGTACACATATTCCCCCACGCATAGATAGGTGCACCAGCTTTCCAACCTGAACTTCATGCCCACTATCCAGAG
>QLPC01002196.1:0-15739 GCA_003314055.1 Lactifluus hygrophoroides | reverse complement strand
AATTATCCATAGCGGGTCTCCCCTGTGCATAGTGCAATAACATTAAACAAGGGAAGTGTTGAGCTAGCTGCATAATCTATTCAATCTCGCTTTTGCACATTTGTTTTTCCAACTCAAGTTATGGCCAAAGCCCTCAATATATAATGTGGAATGAATCTAAATTGGAATTTATGGGCTAACATTCAGACCCCAGGATCCTTGTCTCTGCTCTATGTCCTCAGTGGGCATGATTCTTGTGGTGCTCTGTGAATATCAAATTAAGGATGAGCCATGTTTACGCGAAACAACGGGACATACTCAGGTGCACTGAAGAAGGAGAAAATTAGATTAAAGGAAAGGAAATGGTCAATATGCGAAGGATTAGCGAATTGTGAGGCGTCCACGTACTCTGGTAGTCGATGGTGTACCCAAGTCCAAAGATGGCCAGCATAGTGACGACAATGGGCGAAGCGGAGGCGTTCTTGCCATTAAAGTAGTGCGCCTTGATACCGCGAACTGCAGGCTCGGGAGCGGGGCCTTTGGGGAGCTTGGAGTAGAATGAGACAAGGGGGCTGAGATCTGCGCCCTTTCCGGTAGACTGCGTAACATAACGTGCATGAAGGAGACCGACTCATGAAGCGAGACGGAGTACACTCACGAGGATGGAGGGAGAGGCGATTTTTGGAGGGACGAGACCCGATAAATTGCGACGGACGAGTGATGCGTGCATCGGCGGTTGGTTTAAAGGTTTTGCTTTGCTGTTGCTGTCAGAGGCGACGAGACGAGTACTGTAATATTAGTCAGCGTATGGCTAACGTAATCACACATTTCTGGACTCGGCACTGCAGACAGACGCGACCTTCTTGACTTGCAACACTGACCGACGATGCTTGACCAAGCGCACGAAACTGACGTCCTCGAACCTGAACCAGTGCGGAAAGGTGGACTGGTGCAGAAAGATACGGTAAGTCCGCTCAAGCGTTGGGCCTTCTCGGCTTTACCGCACCGCTAACGTGGTGGTTTTGCGTGCATGCATGCACAGCAACATACTTTTCGCAAGCCAGCAAAGCCTTTGGATCCCCCGACGCCGCGAACGTCTATCTTGGGTTTGGATCGCTTGGCTATAGAAAAGCGCGCTGCAGCCGCGCAAGCCGATGACAATAGGAAACGGCAGCGGTTCGACAATGGAGAACCATATTTTAAAGGTACAAGTACAACGCATGCATGCAGAGTCCTTTTTTAAGCTCGTTCTTATAAACGCCACGCATCCACAGTTCCGTCACTTCCTGCGTCTCGTATGGGTAATCCACGCGAACGTGCTGACGAGACCCCATCCCATCCTGGAGGTATTTCTGCGGAGAGCCGCGTACGACTAGAGGAATACCGACGACAGCGGAGTCACCAACGAGGTATGCTTCGTATCTGTACCGCGCCCTCTTCCCTTTCTTTCTCTGAACCTGTTCACGCAGAGGGCATTGCCATACATCAGGCGAAGAAAGGAGACCACCACCCGCGCGGCCTGGACGACTTTAAGCGTCGTTCAAACCGCGACCGCGACCGCCGCGGTCGGGGCCGGGATGCCGAGCAACCGCACGGATGGGAAGTGACACCGCGTTCAGAACGCAGCTCTTTTCGCGAAGATGCGCCCAGCCTGCGCGTGCCGAACGTCAAGTGGGACGGGGACGCTACGCCGCGTGGCCGCCGCGACGGCGATAGTGGTGGCGGTGGCGGATGGGGACGCACCAGCTCTCGAGGTTGGGATGCGCCCACCCCAAGAGCGTCTCGTGGTTCTAGTCCCGACGAGGGGAACATAAATCTTGACATGCGGGAGTGGGAAGAAGAGCAGGTGCGCCTCGACAGAGATTGGTACATGGGTGCGGAGGAAGGCGGCTTGATGGGTGATGATGAGCACAACCCGCTCGCGCAATATGACGATCTCGCCAAGGTTAAGCAAGCAGAGATAGCAAAGCGGCCTCCGGTATGTCCAAATTTCCAGTCGTGCGCGGTCGTAGCTGACAACGTTGATAAAAGAAAATCTCTGCGAAACAAGCTCAATATGTATGCGCTGCTTTCCTTGCTTATAATCACGGATTAGCAGGACTAATTTGTGCGCCTTACTGTAGAACGCGGACAACGATCTTTGGGAAGCCAATCGCATGGTTACATCGGGCGTCGCAACTCGCAAAGGTGTCGATCTCGATTTCGAGGATGAATCGCAATCAGCCGTCCATGTGATGGTGCACAACCTCAAGCCGCCTTTCCTCGACGGTCGTACGGTGTTTACCAAGCAACTCGACCCGATCAATCCAATTCGTGACCCAACGAGCGACATGGCCGTGTTTGCCAAGAAAGGCTCTGCGCTCGTGAAAGAAAAGCGTGAGCAGACAGAGCGCGCAAAGGCTGCAGCAAAACTAGCCGCATTAGGTGGCACGTCTCTGGGAAACATCATGGGAATCAAGGACGAAGAAGCCGAAGCCGAAGGTGCGCGTCTATTCCGCCTTCCCACTTTCCTATACGATCGTATAGTCACGAAGCTGTCCGTGGCACTGACATTTGTTCACAGCGGCAGCTGAGGCACAAGCAAAAAGCACAAAAAAAGAAGACTATAAAGGCGACTCGAAGTTTGCTAGCCACTTAAAGACCTCGGCAGGCGTGAGCTCCTTTGCAAAGACTCGTACACTTCGTGAGCAACGCGAGTATTTGCCCGCATTTGCTTGTCGCGAAGATCTCCTGAGGGCCATCCGCGACCATCAAGGTACTGTCACAGTTTTTTTTTCCCTTCTATCTCGGGCGCCCCTTTAAAACGGTACTGTTTGTATACAGTGGTGATCGTAGTTGGCGAGACTGGCTCAGGGAAGACAACGCAACTCTCACAATTCCTGTACGAGGACGGCTACTGCAATAATGGCCTCATCGGCTGTACGCAGCCCCGTCGAGTCGCGGCCATGTCTGTTGCCAAGCGAGTTAGCGAGGAGATGGAGTGCAAGCTCGGTGGACTCGTGGGTTATGCTATCCGTTTCGAGGACTGCACCTCGGCAGAGACCAAAATTAAATGTGAGTTTGCAGGACCGCAAGTGAACTCGGCTAACTTTTGTGCTCTCAACAGACATGACAGATGGCGTACTGCTGAGAGAGTCGTTGAATGAGGGCGATCTAGATCGATATAGTGTTATCATTCTGGATGAGGCCCATGAACGATCCCTTAGTACGGACGTACTAATGGGTCTTCTGCGGAAGGGTCAGTCTTACCTTGGTTTCTATCGAGCTGGCCAACGAATGACCACTTTTGCAGTTCTTTCGCGCCGACGCGATTTAAAACTCATCGTCACGTCCGCTACCATGAATTCAGAGAAGGTAGAGTTCTTTAAATCAAAATTTCCTTTAGCAAAGGCTGACAGCTATGTAGTTTTCCAAGTTTTATGGAACCGCGCCCTGCTTCACCATTCCTGGTCGTACCTTCCCTGTTGAGACATTCCATGCCAAGTCACCCTGTGAGGACTACGTAGATGCCGCTGTCAAGCAAGTTCTCCAGATTCATCTCTCCCTTCCCCCTGGAGATATACTCGTTTTCATGACCGGGCAAGAGGATATTGAAATTACTTGCCAAGTCGTACAAGGTGGGAAGCAAAGTTACGAACCTTTACCAACGCTTACAACAGTTTAGAACGCCTATCGCAGCTGGACGACCCTGCCCCGTTGGCTGTTCTCCCAATTTATTCCCAAATGCCTGCTGATCTGCAAGCGAAAATCTTTGAGCCCACCGCAGACGGACGTCGCAAGGTCATCGTCGCTACAAATATAGCAGAAACATCTCTGACAGGTACGGCACGTTTATTATGTACTGTGGAAACATTCACTGATACCCCTCCCTCCCAGTTGATGGTATCCTATACGTCGTTGATTCGGGCTACTCCAAGCTCAAAGTATACAACCCGAAGGTTGGTATGGACGCCTTGCAAATCACACCCATCTCCCAGGCGAACGCGAACCAGCGGACAGGTCGTGCAGGCCGCACAGGGAACGGCTACTGTTACCGGCTATACACGGAGATGGCCTACCGCAACGAATTGTTCGAGAATACGATTCCTGAGATTCAGCGCACCAACCTTGCAAACACCGTGTTGATGCTCAAATCGCTCGGTGTGAAGAATTTGTTAGAATTTGACTTTATGGACCCGCCTCCGCAGGTCAGTCGTTGTGATGCCCCCCAACTGCGACACAGCATACTCACCATCGTTACAGCCAAATATCTTGAACTCGATGTACCAACTGTGGGTGCTTGGTGCTCTTGATAACGTTGGCGACCTAACGCCCACTGGGCGTAAAATGTCTGAGTTCCCTATGGAGCCATCCATGGCCAAGATGCTCATCACGTCTGTGGATTACAAGTGCTCTGCGGAGATGCTGACGATCGTGTCGATGCTGTCTGTGCCGAGCGTTTTCTACCGTCCTAAAGAGCGAGTGGAGGAGGCAGATGCGGCGAGGGACAAGTTCAACGTCCCGGAGAGTGACCATTTGACATTATTGAATGTGTTTAATCAGTGGAAAAGCCACGGGTATGGTTATAGCCACCTTGTCGAGTGTGCAAGTCATGCTGACGAATGTCCGCGAAAGATTCCGGGACGACTGGGGGATGCGCCATTTCTTGCATCCAAAGCTACTCCGGAAGGCGCGAGAAGTGCGAGTGCAGCTTGAGGATATCATGAAGTTCCAAAAAATGGAGATCATTTCAGCGGGAACTGACTTTGACATCATACGGTGAGCGCTTTATTCCCCGTACGCTTCTGTACCTCTTGTTCATTACGCTGTCCTGTAGAAAAGCAATTTGCGCGGGTTATTTCCACCAGGCGGCAAGGGTGAAAGGCATCGGTGAATTCGTGAACATTCGTTCGGGACTGCCGACGCATTTACACCCCACAAGCGCATTGTTTGGACTCGGATGTATGTAGATTCTAGCCACAATCTCGTCAACTTTTGATCTAACTCACCGCCAGATACCCCGTCATATGTCATTTACCACGAACTTATTCTCACATCGAAGGAGTACATGACACAGGTGACCTCAGTAGATCCATACTGGCTCGGTACGGTGCTTGTGGTTCTAGCAATTCGTGGTCTCTGATGGCAGTTAACAGCGGAGCTTGGCTCTGTATTTTACTCTGTTCGCGAGAAGAATTTCGACGATCGCGGTCCACTGCGTCAGGCAGTTCGTGAATTCTCGAAGCAAGCGGAGCTAGAGACCGAGATGGCGAAGCAGCGAGAGTACGTCAACTAAGTGTTTCTGTTAGGCCGTTCCGCGAAACTGAGCAATTTGTAGATATGCGAAGAAGGCTCAAGAGGATGCCCTCGCCGTCCAAGCAGCTGGCACGTCCGCCCCCCGGATCGCAATGCCAGGGACACCACGTCAGGTGGGCGTAGGCTCAGGATCACGGATCACGGCCACGCCAAAGAGAAGATTAGGTATATAGAGAACAGTCCATGATATTTTTTCCGAGTCTGTATTCTACTATGTGTTGTTTAGATTTATCACATCATACATCTCGTACAACATACACTACACGCACTTACTGTACATGTTATCTAGCATTGGCATACTCGTCATCGGGGATTGATTTTCAGAAAGACAAAAAAGCGACGACAGAGAAAGCCGTCCAGTGTGCCCCAGAAGGAACGTCATTGAATTGTTTGTTACGTGATATACGACTGGATCATTGTGTTCAGGAAGTACAACGGATTAGAAACTGTGACGCACTCGCTCGGTGTAGCCCCCCGCGTCGTTTTCACCAGCGACTTGTAACGCAATGTTTCGTACAAGACGCCATGGGACCATGACTTGACCGACGTATCGCCCTGCGGGATTCTCACTCGAGGCCCCGATGCGAAATTCTTCAGTGTTCACGAGGAGGATATTCAGATTCTTGTCCGTCCCAACAAAAGTACCAACGAATGCACGGTCGTCGTTGGTAACTATTCGAAGAGTGCCCCGAAGGATACTCTTGAGTTTGCGAATCGCCTCTGTATCTTGCATGCCAAAAGTTTTAGATAAGTTAGATTACAGTAGTTGCAAAGCAATTTACAAATGGGGGAAAACGGGACCGTCCTTCCGTGTCGTCGTCGTTAAGTTGGCTAAACGGAGAACGGCCGCTCCGGATGACGATGAACCCGTTTGAAAGCAACCCCGCTTTGAACATGCAAGGCCAATACCAATCTTCGAATACGCACAAGTACTCCGTCATCCTCCCCACTTATAACGAGCGCGAAAATTTGCCCATCGTTGTATGGCTGCTCGCCAAAGTATTTAACGAAAGGTGCGCATACAATAATAGATTCTTCGGAGACTTTTTGGATCGAATAATGACCCGCTGATGTGCAAGGGTTTTAGTAATCTTGCATGGGAGGTGATTGTCGTCGACGACAATAGTCCAGATGGCACGCAAGAAGTCGCAAAGCAGCTGGCCGTCGCTTATGGCGAGGATAAGATCGTCTTGAAATCGCGGGCGGGCAAACTCGGTCTCGGGTGCGTTCGTTCATCTGGCGTTCTGGCCCGGGCATTTTCTAACTTCGGCTGGGGGCGAGTAGAACCGCATACATCCACGGCCTCAACTTTTGCACGGGAGATTTTGTCATTATCATGGACGCTGACTTTTCTCACCATGTAAGTTTTACGGTGTTTTGTGCTCGATGCGTTCACGTCTCACGTTCTCCATCGCCCCAAAGCCAAAATTTATACCTCAATTCATCCGGTCAGCTATTTGTCGCATACGTCTCTCTTTGTCCAAGGCTGATAAGCAGCGACGCAGTTCACAGCAAGCTCATAACCTAGACATCGTTACTGGCACACGATACCGCAAGACGGCCAGCCCCCCCATGCCCGGTACAACGCCCGGGGGTGTCCACGGTTGGGACCTCAAGCGTAAATTTGTCTCCCGCGGCGCCAATTTTCTCGCGGATACCGTCCTCAACCCTGGTGTCAGCGACCTCACGGGCTCCTTCCGCTTGTACAAAATTGCTGTGCTGAGGCACATCATCACGCTCACCGTCTCACGGGGCTATGTCTTCCAGATGGAAATGATGGTGCGCGCCCGCGCGCTCGGATACACGGTCGGCGAGGTACCTATCACTTTCGTGGATCGATTATTTGGGACGAGCAAATTGGGTGCGGAAGAGGTCGTCCAGTATGCGAAGGGGGTGTGGACACTGTTCACGACCGTATAGACGACTATCCATCCTAGTTTATTCTATGATCACAGAGATAGCACCTTTTTTGTTTTTGTTGGGTTTATCATGGCGACTCCCGCAAGAAGTTGAGTCTACGACGTCATGTCGTATAATCACCGCTCTGTCCAATCAAACTTGCGGACGTTTTAGCGTCCAAGAAAAGCTCGTTCATCTCGCCAATGTCTTCAAGCTCAATTTGATCACGCCCAGCCAGTCTCGCGAGAATCGACGCGGGTGTCAATAACTGGATAGCGTATCTATTGCCAGAACAGAAGCGTCAGCGGCAGTGTTGAACGAACCGCATGCAAATTGGCCTTACCGGAGGGAGGATTTTTCGCCCTCAGAAGCGAGTCTGTCGATCACCCCTTCGCCAAGTTTGAGGCCCTCGGTGTTTGCACGAAGTTGAACGACTTTAGCAACCTGATCACGCGCGTAACCGTCCGTCTTCACGATCAAGCAACTGTTAGAGGCAATGAGAAAGAAGGTCCACGCGGGGAGAGTAAATCAAGGCAAACCGATCTAAGAGGTCGGTGGGGATGCCGTGCGGGGAAACGATATCGGTCGTCCCGCGCACAAGCGTATTACCACGGTTGGTGGCAAGGATCACTGTGGGTGCCATGGGGGATTCAAGTAGGGCGTTGAGGTAAGTAAAGCATTCAATGTCAAGCATGTGGACCTGCTGGGATTTAACCATTATGTAGAATTGATGTCAGCGACGCGCATACCTCATCAATAAAGACGACACCGGGAACTACTTCCGCCACACCCTGGTCAACGTAGCTCTGGACGACCTTGTTGACCTCTCGCCGCAGTTTCTCTGTCACCTCCGTCCTGCCACTTTTTACGAGGCTGCCCATAACGCTCATGATATCCTGTCCGCCCTGCGGCCGCGCATTGGCTGCGTCGAGGTCGCCTAGCGTGACGTCTTGTACAAGCTCTTTGCGCTTGTGGACATCGCCTTTCGGAAGAGGCACGTATGTTTCTGATTCCAAATCATACGAAGATGCGTAAGCATCTGAGCGGCCCACACGCTGCGATTCGTTGCGGTACATGTCAGCGAAAAGACAAGATGAATGGGTCAAAAGACATCATACCTTTACAGCACCGGTATTCGCCTCTATGTAAATTACATCCCCAACGAGGATCTTTTCCTTGAGGATGGCCTCGTAAATCGTTGGATCGAGGCGCAGTTGCTTAGTTCCCTTCACGGTCTTTAGGCCGACAATGACATGGGAGACAGTCTTGCCATAACCGCTGAGTGGGTTTTCAGCCTCTGATGGTGTCAGCTCCGTCACTTCGCCTTCATAAACCTCCTTTGTTTCCTTTATCCGCAGTCCTGAGGACAAGCCGTGAACAACGCGTGACACGAGCGAAGCAACGGCGCGTTTGCGTACCGATCGCACGCCTGAATGCTTCTGCAAGCACTTCAGTCTTTTTGACTTCTGTGGAGTACACCTCTGAGCCGACCATAGGACAGAATGGCACCTTTACACCGAGTTCGTGCGAAATAGCCAACGCGAGGGCAGTTTTACCTGTGCCCGGTGCACCGACGAGCAGCAGCGCGCGCCCAGAGAACTTGCGCGACCTTACGAGCTCAACGACCACGCCACACGCCTTATGGCGCCTCGGTATGAGAAAATGGGTTCAAGGAGGAAGAGTAGAGACGCGTACCTCACGCGCATTGTTCTGACCTACGAAACCCGCGCCGTCTGTGGTCGCGAAACCTTCAGGAGTGAGACCGAGGGCCTTGATGTGTGAATGGGGCGCAATTCTTGAGGAGCGCGCCAAAGAAGCCGTCGAAGGCGGTGGAAAAGCACTGTGTGTTGGAGGCACAGACGACGAAGGAGTGGCCGAAGTTGAAGCTTTCATTGCGGGTGCGGGTGCGGTCGAGAGAGTTATCAAGTAGCAAGTGGGATCTCTCTACGCGGCCCGGCGTGACTATGAACTCTCTTATACTCTTCCGTCAGTCATCCCGTCTCGCGTTCACACCTCCCTGCCGCCGTCTACTTCTTGCTCAGTTCATTACACAAAATTCCTTTCCGTTCTCATTACCGATATCTGACAAATCTCTCTCGCGGAGGACGTTTGCGTCCACACGAGTGCGCAGAGCCGCAACCGCTCCGACACCTCCCGCAAACCCGGCGATTCTGCGCCGTGCGCCGACAGCGGATGATATCAAAGCTGCAGAACTAGATGTAGAACTCCTCCCCCAAAGCGATGCCAAGCTAGCCCTTACAGAGCGCGCGGCTGAGGTTCGCCGCCAATTTGTTTTCGTTAGATCAACGAGTATTGACACATCAGTTCATGGGCGGTTAGCAACTCGGTCAAATATCCTCTCTGGAGAAACACTCGGGCGCAGCCTTGCGAATATCTGTCGAGTCGGGCGGATGCCATGGATATCAGTACAAGATGGAGCTTACACAGCAAACTGCACCGGAGGACTAGTACGCCCAAATCCTTCATCATTCTTCCTAATCTACCGAGACTGAGAATCACAATATCTCAAGCGAGTTCGCGCACCCCGTCGTGACTCGGGCGCGTGTTATCGTGGATGCAGCTCTTACCCTCTTACGGGGTTCCACCATTGATTTTGCCACCGAGCTTATCGGTAGCTCATTCCGTGTAGTCAATAATCCGCAGGCTGTGGGTTCGGGTTGTGGATGCGGCGTCAGTTGGGAAGCAAAGGTTTAATCACTTGCTTTTCGGTTCTTGTTTCCTGTATCTACGTTACAGCATTTTTAATAGCGCTACGGCAAATAAAGATGCAATCCGGGGGGGCGACATCCCAAGTTACCTTGGAACGTAATCGACTTCCGATGGCCAGCCGCGAACCCTGGACCAGACGGGTACTGTATTTCGCAAACTCTCCCCTGCACGGATGCCAGAAAAAGTCTTACCTTGTAAGTTACCCTCTACCTACAAGTACGTGCGCCGTAGCCAAGTCAGGGTACAGCCACCGCTGGCGTCGTCGTATGTCAAAAGCATTCGCATGTCACCTAAGTCAAGTTACTGGTTGCTAAGGACAGAATGTTCGAGAGCTCTGCTGCATTGACAACTCATCTCGCCATTTCCAGCAGGATACGTATTATGATTCCCCTCAATTCGCTTCTCATGGACGGAAAGCATTGGCCAACAACTCGACCACGCCCATACAACTTTGAAGGTTCAGAAATTCACCGGATGCCGAGCCCAGTGTGGCGTTGATGTGCCTTAAACTCGAGCGATTCCACTGGATCTGCACAGCGTACTGTGCTGAGCCTCAGAGCTCCTACTGGTAACCTCCTATGATAAATTCATCCTTTACTCGATTCACACAGTCGTCAGTACACTCAGAGATGATCCCATGGGTGGGATCACTTCCGCGGCTAACTCGGATATTAATATTCTAACTTTTGACATCTGATGCAGTGTATTTTTGGGCAGTAGTAGCGACCTCCTCGTGCCCATATAAGCTGTTTTGGCGGAATCACTTCACCACAATCCACGGCACCTTCCATCCATTGACACTGGCATATCTAAAATTTCTGTCCCACGTATGTCAATGCCTTCTCTACATCTCGATGATGTTTTAGGAGCACTCTATCTCGGCGTTATATTTTCGTCAATGTAAGTACGAGGCCACCTCTCACCGTCAATGGAGAGACATGACGTAATAGATCCAGATTGTACGGCGTGACATGGACACAAGTCTACTCCTACTTTAATTCCCACTATAGGAATGACAAACCCTTCCTAAACTGCTTTGTAGGTGTTCTCTTCTCTTCTCCGCTGGTGTACTCATAGCACCGTGGATGTGCCCAGGTCATAATGCTCTTGTATGATTGCCCCAGTCCCGACGGTAGCATGGCTTATTTCGAACAGGATACTTGAATCAGTGCAATTGGCCCTTCTCGTACACGGATACTATTTCGTTGGGGTGACGAATTTTGGCAATTTCATTGCAGGTATCAAGGCTCCATGGTATGTATAAGATCCTTGGGTCTTGACGTTGATATCAAACTTGAAGTCCACAACAGGAGTCTTCCGGTCGGGGCATTTCTTGGAAGTATGTATGCCCCCAAAAACTCAAAGCCGCCATGATGACAGATCTTGTATCTCAGTCGTGCTTTCTCTTACCATTCAGCAGTATGTCCGTCATTTCTCGATCTGATTGCCATCTTAGCTTCAAGCCAGGTTTTATGCTTGGAGAATTTATCTCTGTAGGTCCGACTTCTGGTCAATATCGGATTCCTTGCTTATTTGTTGCGGGATAGTGAGCATGCGCAATATTTATATTCCAGTAGTCATCGTAAATTCTTCGTTCATATAACCATCGACCCGTTTATAGATGTTTCCTTTCCAGGTGATCATAACTTCCGCCGAGCTAGGTAATTCCATTTTCCGAGCTCACTGTGCTTTTTGGAAGCTTACCATTCTGATAGCGGTTGGAATCGGTGCGCGATGCCTCATGTTTCAACTTCGAGCCCTGACCCCATCGCGTTTCGCCCTACTTTAGTTTACCTCATCCAGTGGTAAGTTTCAACTTCGTAACTGCGCTGCAATGCGGCTTATAATCCTTTCAGCTTTCGATACCCAATGTTCAGCCAAGCGACAATTCAGATTGTAACCCGGTTTTATTCACTCTTCTTTGTTATTCAAATTTCTCTTTGACAGCCATTCATCATCGTACATTTCTCGTTAGAAGTGGCGTGCAACGTGATCATCACCTCAAGCATGGCGTACTACTTACTTGCAGTCCACACAACATTGAAGCGGTGAGTCAACCCGGAATTTGTCATACAACCATGATTCGAGTGGCTCGTGCTGTTCAGGGAAAACACTTCACCTGCCACATTAGTTGTGCTCTACACTCTGAAAAGCGGGGCACTCGCACTGTTCGTGACTTTATCAACATTCTCTCTATCGTGACTTATTTCCCCTGCAGGGTATTCTCGATTGCAGGTCTCGCAACTGTCCGTATTATCCCGTAGTATTTGAATCCACATTCTGCTAATCACACTCCTAGTTCGTGCGTCTCTCCCGTACGCTCATCTACGCTCCTTTTTACTTCATCTTCGTGCGCCTATATTCCTGCTCTTTCATGTCGATGTATGTCGATGTCTCTCCCCCTCGATAAGGTGTTCTCACAAACACCATCCATTTGACCCCGTAGACTCAATTCTCGCGACCACATCCGCGCCGCGTTTAATCCACCCACAATATCCGTTCCCATTTCCCCACCAGCTCCGGGCCTTGAGGCCGGGACCACAAGAGATGTTGGTCATGACGTTGACAGACCTAAACCATCTCAGGCTCCCGAAAACATGAGCACACTGCAATTCACCGAGGAGACGCACTCAAGTGTTGGCGCGTTCACCGACCCACCGTAGACTTTGACAAAGTCGGATGTGAAGGGACGTCCTCTTATGAAGCGGCGTTGTTATGAATCCCTTTTGAGGAGGAAAGATAAAACATTTGGTAACAAGCAGAATTTAATTAGGTTTAAGTTAGTAACTCTTCTTGATGCGCTGAGGCGGAATTTGATAGTGTGATCTTAATGTTTTTGGGTGCATCTTGGGTTCCTATGAGGCACAAGGGCATGTCAGGTCAGTGCACACCGAACCTCTATGCTGTACCGCCTACTAAAACCCCTACGCTGTATATCTGGGTGGGTTCTCGAACCATGGATTAAGGATGTCGGGTGTGCCCAAGACACTGGATGGGCCCGATAGTCACGGGGATGGGTGTCATCAAGGAATCTTGGGTAAATGGCAAGCTTTCTGCTATGCTTATTTTTCAGAACGACGCCCCATCATCCTAAGCAGTGCCGTATGCTATCGACATCTTGATGGAAGGAGATATGATATTAAACTCGCCGTGATATCAGTTGCTCGTTACGTCAAAGGGATTAGGCGAGGGCCGGGATTGAATCGGCATCTTTCGAGAGCCCTACTACTATCATAGTATTCCCCCACCGAGTCACCAACATGCGCTCAGGCTCTCAGGCTCAAGCATATGACTACTTTGTAAAGATGCCTCCCACCAGAAGCCGGAGACCCACTGGCAGAACAAGTATGTTTCCGAGCCACGTTTTCGAAGAGCCATTGACAGTTGAGGCCGTTGAGGATTATAACGTGACGTTTTCCTTGACGTATGGGATCAATTCTATGGCCGATTCATTCCATCTTGGCACATTGATCTGCTCGAATTTTAGAGGGTGATAGAACCCCCCTCGAACCTATAGAAGCAGTTACCTGGCGGCGTCGTTCTCTCAACCATCCACACCACATTCCCCCTTCCTCTCTATCCATTGGCACAAGCATATCTGAGTTCTCTGTCCTGCGTTTAACAATGCCCTCTCTTATAATTCTTGACAATATCTTCGGGGCGTTCTTTCTCGGTGTTATACTTACGTCAATGTGGGAGGTCACCGCTCACTGCCAACGGAGAGACATGACATAAGAGAACCAGGTTGTACGGCGTGACGTGTCTACAAGTCTACTCCTACTTTACTTCCCACTGTAGAGATGACAGGAGCTTTCTAAAGTGCTTTGTAAGTGCTCTCTTCCCCCCCCTCCACTGATGTATTCATGGCACCACCCACAGGTTGTAATACTGCTGTATGAATACCCCTCAGGCTGTCACAGTGGTGACTCGGACATGTCTTAATTCCAAACTTGAACAGGATATTGGAATCAATACAGGTGGCATTTTACGTACACGGATACTACTTGGTTGGGGTAAAGAACTTTGGCAACTTCATTGCAGATCTCAAGTCTCCATGGTATGTATAAGATCTTTGACTTTTTGTTTTGATGTCAAACTTGAATACCACAACCGTAACCGTTACAGGAGTCTTTCAGTCGGGGCATTTATCGGAAGTATGTGTCCCCTCAAAATCAAAGTCGGCATAGTAATGACGACTTGTATTTCTGTGTCTCAGTTCTTCAATTTCTTGCGATTCAGCAGTGCGTCTTTCACTCCTCAATCTGATTGCCATCTTATTTCAAGCCAGGTTTTATGCTTGGAGAATTTATCACAGTAGGTGTCTTGAAGTCGCGAGTCTGGTCGATATTGAATTTCTTGCTTATTTCCTGTGGGACAGTGAGCATGGGCAGGATATACATCCCAGCCTCCATCGTAAATTCTTCCTTTATAATATAATAAGCGACCAGCTCATCGATAACTCCTTCCCGTAATTTCTTTCCAGGTGGCAATCACTTTCGCTGAGCTAGGTAGAACTCGATCTTCATCATTTACTGTGCTTCGGAGAAGCTTACCATTTTGATAGCGCTTGGAATTGGTGCGCAATGCATCATGCATCACGTTTTAATGTCGAGCCCTGACTCTATCACGTTTAACCTGCTTAGTTTTCTTCGTCCAGTCGTAAGTCTCTCTGCTTTGTATCTCCACTAAAAAGCAGCTTATGATTTTCTCAGTTTTCGATTCCCAGATTATACACAGACGGCAATTGTGGCTGTACCCCGTTTTTTATTCGCTCCTTTTTTTGTGTCACTCAAGCTTCTCGTTTGTTCGTTTGCAGCCATTCGTCATTTCCGGCTTATCGTTGGAAGTGGCGTGCAATATGATCATCACCTTGAGCATGGTGTACTACTTACTCACACGACGCACAGAACTGAAGCGGTGAGTAAACCAGACATTTGTCATACAGCCACTGACATGAGTGGCCGTTCGTTGCGCAGGAAAAATTCCTCGCCTATCAAAATACTCGTCCTCTACATTGTGAAAAGTGGTGCACTTACACTGTTAGTGATCTTATCAACATTCTCTTCACCCGATCGTGACCCCTCACCCGCCTCTTCTGCAGAGTATTCTCGGTCGCATGTCTTGTTACGGTTCGTACTATTTTCCTGCGGTATTTGTGTCCAAATCTTGCTGACAATACACAGTTTATCCTCTTCTCCAGTACGCTCATCTACGTTCCTTTTTACTTCGCCCTTGTGCGCCTGTACTCCTGCTCTTTCATGGCGATGTACGTCCATACCTTCCTTTTCTTTCACTACTATCACGTGACCCCATGAAAACACCATCTGTTCTTACCCGCAGACTCAATTCTCGCGACCATGTCCGCACCGCATTCAGCTCGGTCGCCAGATCCGGGGCCATTATCGCTCTATCCGTTTGCGAGCCGACCTCGAGTTCTGAGACCGGCACTACGACTAACGTTGGCTATGGCATCGACGGCCATAGTAAGCCATCTCTCCAAAAGATGAACACGTACGATTCGCTCAGGGGACATCGTTCAGTGTTGGCACGGTAGACTTTGACAATGTCGGATATGAGGGGGCAAACTTCTATGGAGCGTGATTTTTATCATTCATCTGGTTGCGCCGCTACTAGGTCTTAGGGTTTCGTCGATGTATGTTCAATTGTTTATTTGACTGAGGAATTTTTTTTTTATGCTGGAGAGGATATTTCTGACTTTGATATATTTTTGCGCGCGTTCTCGGCCGGGGCGCTGGGGTTGTTTGCATGTTAGGTCAGTATCCTCCGGTCATGTATCTGGGTAGTGGGTCCTCGAACTCATGCCCATGATACTTGG